>JAEMWC010000407.1:342500-360000 GCA_016490735.1 Pachyseris speciosa
TTGGCCGTGTACAGTCAGTAGCCCATCTCTACTGAGCGTACTACTGCCATATATTCCTGTCACGGCGTCTTCACAGACATTCCGCGAATATCTAACTCCCGCAGGAGCCCCGATGATCAATCACAAGTATCCCAAGTATCTGCACCTGCAGAACATATTCTTTCACTCATTAAACCGATTGTTTTGTGGCGCTCTCGTGGTCATTGCCGTCCTCGTTGCCCTTTTTCGCAGGAAAAAAATTTTTTTTAAAAAAGCGGTCTCTAAAAATGCTTAGCATGGGAGTTGTACCCTCCTTGTGATGGGCTCCCTAACCCTAACTGAAACCTTCCGTAAGTGGAAATTATCTTTCATTCCTATTACATATATAGAATATGCTAAGCATAATGCACTGGTCAGCGAATGTAAAAAATGTTTAACAGGAATCGAAGGATTAAGCAAAGGAGTGGCATCATCCTCAATCACACCTACAACGCCGAGTTGAAAAAAGAAAAAAAAACCCAGACCAGACAAAATAAGGTTAATCATCATTAGTGAAACGACTTTTCAAACTAAATACCGTGGACCTAGGGCAAATTCGCGGATATCTGCAAGCAGATGCAAGCTATTCCTGTTGGTTACCATCGTTCACAAAGCAAGACAGAAACGGCTGCGAAAACCGACTGAAAAGAATTACCGTACACCGTGAAGAAGGAAGTGCATATGAACCAATCAGGATCAAACAAGTCCTTATCCTCTCCACTGACAAGTTCAGTCCGCACTCTTCACCTCTCCGCTGATTTACTGTGGAATGTGTCCTCTCTCGAACCTCGGTGAAGCAACTACAACCAAAAAGAAGAATCTGTTCTGATTAGTCAGGGTGATAACCAGTTCATCTCAGTGATTGTGATTGTATTATGATGAAATACTAGAACTCCCTTCTAAGAATCCAATAAATTGCCGAACGTGTATTTGCTCGGCCCACTAGCCTTTGTGCTATAAATACTGCTGAGGGTAAATAAAGGTTAACATGCAAGGAGCAATTTTCTTGATAATTTCTGATATGCGAGGCTTTTAGCCGACAAGAAAACAAAACACATCACATTGTACTTAAGCTTACTAAAATCTCCCTCATTTGAAGAGTCATTTTAATTTGTTTCTTTGTCTTCCTAGTCTAATACCGATGAAAAAGATAACGCTGATGGTGATGATATCCGCTTTAATAATAAAATAAACTGTCTTCAGTTCTGAAAAGTCTCGTAACTTATTCCCTGTTCTCTATTTATCCCAACCGAAAAAAGCTTCACTTCGCAAAACGTGTATGTTCGTTTCATCACGTTAAATAATGAGCCTTAAGTTCCCAATATCAAATAAGCCATTTTACGTACCTTTACTTTTTAAAATCAAACGTCACGTTATCACCAATCAGCATAAAAGGAGCCCACTGCCTCACGTTAGAAAAGCCGTTACTTCTCATCCACTTCATGGCCTGGTGAAGAGATTCACTGGCACTTTCCCCATGAACAAGGTGCTCGTAGAAACGACTCATGAACTCCTTTGTTGCATTGTCTTCTATAGCCCAGAGGGCTACCAACACGGAACGTGCGCCAGACCCTACGAGGGCTCGAGCGATTCCAACAATTCCTTCTGACCTTATTTCTCCTTGTGCACTGTGACAGCAGCTAAGAACAACAAGTTTGGCTCTTAGACGAACTTGGGCAGCTTCAGCCATTGTTAATAGGTAATCTTCTTCCTGTGGAGAGCCGTTAAAAGGTCGTGGAGGAGCAAGAGCGATTTCTCCCCTTTCAGCGTCACCGTGTGCGGCAAAATGGATCAGACTCACTGAATGTATGTTGCTTAGAACTGCCTCTTTTGTTGCATGCTCTCCAATAAGAGGCTGGACTCCTAGTAGACGCCCAATCATCTCTGCTTCTTCTCTTGCACAAGGTAATGGAGGCATCGAAAGAGGATTTCCCTTGTAAATGACGTCACCAACTTCGGGGTCACCGATTATCAATGCACCGGTCTGGCTGTGATAATCTGCTGGACTGTCCTGGATGAGCTTAAGAGTCGACAGAGAGGGTACAATGCGAATCCTGAAAGACTCGGATAAATATTTCCCATTTTCATCCTTGAACGCTGCAAATGGTACTTTGTACAAGGGTCCCTCAGGAACAATGATGATCTCAGGTTGGTCAAGTAAATCGGCCACAGGATCAATGATCATTTTGTAACACTGGGTGAGATTTGGTAGCTCAGAATACTGATATTCGTCTTCTTTTCCTCTACCGGGCGAGTAGATGCCAAGAAGTCAGCGTTTGAAGAAAACAGTGATCGATCTTCGCAGTGGTCTTGAATTAGCGCAGACGGAAAATTTCTCAAGGATATGTCACCAAAAACTTTATGCACAGTTTTCGCTCCATATACACAAAAACAGTCATTGACGTTTTTCAATCGCAAAACTACTGGTGTGTTTGCCTTAATAATCCACAGAAATAAATGTTCACGGTAAAAAGAGAGGTATAGACAAACAGAGTCAATTTCTTTCTTCATGATCCTTTCAATGCAAACCCATGACTGTGGGTTTACTGTTATTTCTCTTTCCACAGAGTACTGAGCAGACATCATGTCTGCCAGGGCTCTAGCCCGTGCGAGCTCTGCAACGCAGAGTGCCTCATTAAATTTTCTCATGCCACAAAAAAATACAGGGAGCACTTTATAGGGGGAAATAAGCATGTCTAAACAAGAGATCATAAAGTCGTCATTGCCTTTTAAAAACGTTTGCATTTCCTCGGACTTTTCAATACCTTTGAGGAGACAAGATACCGCTTCATCTACGTTTCCAGTTAAGTTCAGTGTCAGCCATGTAAGGCTAAGGTGGATGTTAAACTGCAGCTCAATGCAGCCTACCCTGCAAGCCAGGGAGAGGGCCCTCTCGCAATATTCTTCAGCCTTGTCATATTTACCGAGAAACAAGAAGAGGTTTCCAAGGTTTCCGTAACCTGATGCTTCACCTTGTTTGTCTCCGATTTCAATTCGGATTTTAAGTGCTTTCTGAAAATATTCTTCAGCCTTGTCATATTTACGAAGAGGCAAAAAGACGTATCCAAGCCTTCCGTAACCTGATGCTTCACCATTTTTGTCTCCAATTTCAATTTGGATTTTAAGGGCTTTCTGAAGATATCCTTCAGCCTTGTCATATTCACCGACAGACAAAAAGATGGCTCCAAGGTTTCCGTAAGCTGCTGCTTCACCTAGTTTGTCTCCAATTTCAATTTGAATCATAAGAGCTTTCTGAAGATATTCTTCAGCCTTGTCATATTTACCGAGAGACTGAAAGACGTTTCCAAGGCCTCCGTAAGCTGCTGCTTCACCTAGTTTGTCTCCGATTTCAATTTGGATTTTAAGTGCTTTCTGAAGATATTCTTCAGCCTTGTCATATTTACCGAGAGACTGAAAGACGTTTCCAAGTTCTCCGTAACCTGTTGCTTCACCATGTTTGTCTCCGATTTCAATTTGGATTATAAGAGCTTTATGAAGATATTCTTCAGCCTTGTCATATTTACCGAGAGACTGAAAGACTTTTCCAAGGCCTCCGTAAGCTGTTGCTTCACCTTGTTTGTCTCCGATTTCAATTTGAATTTTAAGTGCTTTCTGAAGATATTCTTCAGACTTGTCATATTCACCGAGAGAATGAAAGACGTTTCCAAGGTTTACGCAATTTGATGCTTCACCCTTTTTGTGTCCGATTTTAATGTGGATTTTAAGTGCTTTCTGAAGATATTCTTCAGCCTTGTCATATTTACCGAGAGACGTAAAGACGATTCCAAGGTTTCCGTAATCTGATGCTTCACCCTTTTTGTCTCCAATTTCAATTCGGAATTTAAGTGCCCTCTGAAGATATTCTTCAGCCTTGTCATATTTACCGAGAAACTGAAAGATGACTCCAAGGCATCCGTAATCTGCTTCTTCACCTTGTTTGTCTCCAATCTCAATTCGGATTTTAAGTGCTTTCTGAAGATATTCTTCAGCCTTGTCATATTTACCGAGAGACAAAAAGACGCTTCCAAGTTTTCCGTAAGCTGATGCTTCACCTTGTTTGTCTCCGATTTCAATTTGGATTTTAAGTGCCTTCTGAAGATATTCTTCAGCCTTATTATATATACCGAGAGACTGAAAGACGTTTCCAAGGCCTTCGTAAGTTGTTGCTTCACCTTGTTTGTCTCCGATTTCAATTTGGATTTTAAGTGCCCTCTGAAGATATTCTTCAGCCTTATCATATTTACCGAGAGAATGAAAGACGTTTCCAAGGTTTCCGTAATCTACTGCTTCACCTTCTTTGTCTCCAATTTCAATTTCTACTTTGAGTGCTTTCTGAAAATATTCTTCAGCCCTGTCATATTTACCGAGAGACTGAAAGACGATTCCAAGGTTTCTGTAATCTGCTGCTTCACCTTCTTTGTCTCCAATTTCAATTTCTACTTTGAGTGCTTTCTGAAAATATTCTTCAGCCTTGTCATATTTACCGAGAGACTGAAAGACGATTCCAAGGCTTCCGTAATCTGCTGCTTCACCTTCTCTGTCTCCAATCTCAATTCGGATTTGAAGTGCTCTCTGAATATATTCTTTAGCCTTGTCATATTTACCGAGAGACTTATAGACGGTTCCAAGCTTTCCGTAATCTGATGCTTCACCCTTTTTGTCCCCAATTTCAATTAGGATTTTAAGTGCTTTCTGAAGATATTCTTCAGCCTTGTCATATTTACCGAGAGACAAAAAGACGCTTCCAAGGTTTCCGTAATCTACTGCTTCACCTTCTTTGTCTCCAATTTCAATTTCTAGTTTCAGTGCTTTCTGAAAATATTCTCCAGCCTTGTCATAGTTACTGAGAGACTTAAAGACGTTTCCAAGGTTTCCGTAAGCTGTAGCTTCACATTGTTTGTCTCCATTTTCAATTTGGATTTTAAGTGCTTTCTGAAAATATTCTTTAGCCTGGTCATATTTACTGAGATAGTAAAAGACAGTTCCTAAGCCTGCATAACATTCTCCTTCTAAGTTCTTATCGCGAGTTTCTGTTGTGATGCGTAGTGCATACATGTAAAATTGTCTTGCTTTTTCATATTCATTTTGCCGCTGATACAGCTGCCCCAGTTTAACGTTTAATGTTTGCTCTCGGTGCTTGTCTCCTCTCTCGCGCAATACTACCAGCATCTTTCTGCCGCATTCTATCTCACTTGTGAGGTCACCAATAAGCTCGTAACCACAAAACATCAGCCGGTATACAACAAACTTTTCTTTGTTGTTGAATATAAACAAGCATTCTAATTCCTTTAACAGGTTAATCGCTTTTAGAATACGATTTGTGTTGAGAAGGAAAGTGGCAATCATTACTCCAATACAAAACTTTTCAATGTTTTCCATGTGGTCCATGGCTGTCTTTTCCAGTACCCTATAGGCACAAAATAAGATGCAAAGTAATGTAATATATTCTTTAATGAAATTTTATTCAGATAACTTATTACGCTATGTGACCATATAAATTGGTTGATTTTACTTGACTGGTTTATTTTCATAAAAGTATATATCCAACAATGTAATTTACGGAAAATGAATTTCGACTACTTGATTCATAAATTAAATTTATTTTATTATTATTTCTTTCATGCTAAGTCAAATTAGACTTCTATTGAAGAAGTTTGTGTCTTTTGCAGTCTGGAAAAAAACTTAAAAACAACTGCCATGTGCCGCATACTAAAAACACCCTTGAGTAGGTTTTGTAAAGCTGGTTTCATGGCCTGATTCTCAGACGATCCTTGGGCCCGTTTGTCGAAAGTTCCTTTAACTTAACGGGCCCGAAACCATATTTTGAAATCAAAATCTCAAGAAAAGTAGGGTGTCTTCTGACTTCTGATGAAGTCCATTTTGTTTCTTAGCTGATAACTTTACTGTATAATTTTCAAAACTTTTGAAATTCCCATCTGGAAGGGAAAACAAAACAACTTAACGGGACCGGTAATTACCCGGAGCTTCGAGAAACGGGCCCCTGGACCATTTGAGAATCACTCTGTTGTTTTCCAGGACAACAAAAAGTAATGCTCCCCGATCTTTGATTGAAAGTTCCATGGGTACAAAAGACGTAACGAGACTCAAGGCTACCGAGTGACTTAGCGACCAGAGGAGGCAGCTAAAATTCAGGCTAAGAAAAATACTGAATACAGTCGAACTGCAATTCTCCCATAGCTCATAATTTAAACCTTAAAGCCGCGTTGGTGATCAAACTAAATCTCCCCTTAAGTACTTAAGAAACTGATAACCAAACAAGATAATATGCCTTGATCCTTAAACAAATTAGCCCTACAAGTGCCATAAGAAAGTTATCGAGCATAGTAAGGAGAATATATATGTTGATATGGGGCTTAAGGTTTGGTAGGCAAGCGAAAGCGTTCAAAAGTAAAATTGACAATGTTTGCCCAGCGGAATTAATAGCCCTACGGACATACAAACAAACTGGACTATCTGCAGTCTGGAATATATGATTTTCATATATTCATTCTCATATATTCATCATTCACGGGTATATTACGGACTAACTAAACGACTAGATCCCAGATGGCTTGTTAGCTCAGTTGGTAGAGCGCTGCACCGGTATCGCAGAGGTCATGGGTTCGAATCCCGTACGTCTCGGAATCTTTTTCAGGCCTTATTTTCACTACTGCCTCAGTAGTGACTACTACTTAAGTTAAGTAGTAGTCATAACTGCGACGATCAGTCACATATTTATTCTTTAATCTGACGTCCAATTATATGATTTCCATATATTCATTCTCATATATTCTTCATTCACGGGTGTATTACAAACAAACTAAATGACCAGCTTCCAGTTGGCTTGTTAGCTCAGTTGGTAGAGCGCTGCACCGGTATCGCAGACAGTCGTGGGCTCGAATCCCGTACAAGCCTGAATTTTTTCAGGCTTTATTTTCACTACTGCTTAAGTAGTAGTCATAACTGCGATGATCGGTCACATATTCATTCTTTAATCTGCAGTTCAAATAAAATATATAGATTCAGCCAAGCCTAAAAGCGGAGCTCCACGATTATTATTTTTTTTACTGGTATTGAGCAGTACCGCATGGCTTTCCTTGCGCCAATATTTTATGTTTAGAGCAGTCAACAGGAATTGACCGCGGTTCAAAAACCTCAAAACATTACAAGTGAACAATACAGTCGTCGCTTTTGTTTGTTCGAAAACAAATTTAGCAATCAAAGAACGATCGAAATATTTTCATCCAACATCGTTGGACGAGCATGTTTGACGGTTTAGCCACCTCTCACAGTAGTTTGATCTAAATCAAACATGTTCATCCAAAATTTCGCACTACGAACAAATGTTTGATCGTTTAGCCACCCCAACAAACAAATCGTGCACAAACGGTAAAAGAGCAACCAAATGAGCCACGCAACGTTGGAAATTTCAGTGATAATACGCAAAAGTCATTTTTTGGACTCACTTGGCTCCGTGTTTAATCAAACACTGTTTTGCGTTTAGCCACCAAAATTTATGCTTGACAAACACGATAATGGATGAAAATGCGGTTTCATCTTTTAGCCGGGACTTAACAAACATATTTCGTAGTAAGTTAAGCTTAGACATAAGCTTAAATGTCGTAGAAAAGAGAAAAAGGAAAAGAATCCTGATAGTTTGGATAGGTAATCGTAATCGCATGGGGCCGAGTAAAATTAAGGATTAATATCACTTGTGCCAGTTTTCAGAAAGTTACTGAAATTGCCCTCGTTGGGCAAAACATAAGTGATACTAATCCTTAATTTTACGAGAACTCATTGCGATTGCGTGTTAATAACATAAGGGCAAACGTTTCTTTCAGTTCTTAACACTGTAGGAACACAGACGTCGAAAAACATGCACAGTCAGCCAAGCGGAGGAAAAACACTCGTTCGCTTGCAAAACAACAAACAAACAATTCGACTAGCTACTTCTTTGTGTCCAAAACAAGTAGAAAAGTTTCATTCCTGAAGAAAAAGAAACAACGATTAAACCAAATGCTAAGCTTCAATTTATTTAAGTTACCTGTGTTGTCGAGCTTTCTACCACCTGAAAATACGCATCGATCCACTATAGTAAAAACAGGCATCTACAAAAATAGCAAACGGTTTGTCCAAAGAAAGACTGTTCTTCCACCAAGTTTGAGCTACTCGTTCCTCCCATTAATGCCGGTGAGTGAACTGTTAAGTGAACTTTCTTGGTGAACTGCAAGATGCCGCGGTAAAGTGAACAAGCCCTTGAAGCGTTAAATCATATTTTGTTTCTCAACCACACAATCCGGGCGCCGGGCACAAGTGGATCAAAAATTTATGAATTTCCTGAGGAAAACCTTTTGCACTTTCATTTTATGAGTTGAAAAGTCACCTTCCGGAGTATCTTTTAAGCAGTTCTTGATTTTTATGCCTTTTTATGCTAACCTCCCAGTTGGTTTGTTAGCTCAGTTGGTAGAGCACTGCACCGGTATCGCAGAGCTCGTGGGTTCGAATCCCGTACAAGCCTGAATTTTTTCAGGCTTTATTTTCACTACTGCTTTTAACTCTTTCCCATCCAACGTCACACACATGTGACGATAAATACTGCTTCCCTTTTATGGTTTATTTCTTGTTTAAAATTTGCCAGAACGTCATAATAATTGTGTGAATAGGACCAACTGTGTTTTTGCAATCATTAAAGCTAAAAATAACGACTACAATATTAGAATTCCGCTGCATATCACCGATCGTTTAACAGCAAAGCCCAAAATGCTTGTTTTATGGCCAGAGAATAACACCAAAATCTACACATTTTTGTGGCCAACTTTTTAATAAGAAAAACTGCCCAAATATCAAAATTCTACATTTACAGCAAACCTCAAGCTCTCTCGTTAGTATCTGCTATGAAACGTTTCTCTCACACTTTCTGCCTGCCACGTTTCAGCCCGTTTCTGAGATCCAATCTCGTGTGTCTTAACTTGACACTAATAAAGATAACGATAAATATATGCCACTAATAAAAATTTTATAAGCCGTGCACAAGAACCAACATTGGAAAACAATCTGTATCTTCAATTGTAGTTCAACTAGCTTGAAAAATCTTAACACTTTTACCTTTCCTGGCAAATTAAAAGAATTTCTTCTTAAAACTCAATCCAGTAAGTAAAATCATGCCAACGACTGCCTATATATGTGCTTATTTTTTCGTCTTAGTTTTTAAATGTGTGTATCTGTTGTTGCTGTCGTACCTGCTACAATTTGTTTAATTAACTTTCCTTAGCTAGGGCTAACTAGAAAACTTAAGTTTATTTAGCCCCTAGAAGACCTTTAAATGGTAATAGTTTAGCTTTTCTTTTCCCCTTTTTAAAGATCTAAATTCCTTTAAAAAATGTAATGCTTATTGTAAGAAAAGGTGTAAATAATAAAGATTCTTGTTGTCTTGTTGTTGTCTTGACTCGTTCACGGCCGAAAAGAATTCTGGGAACTTCAACCACGCCGCGAGCATAGAACTCTCCTTCAGTTCATTTTATAGTTTTTCGAAGTGCTGAGCCACCCGGTGCTACCAGCAAAATGTTGCATCGATGAGTATTTTTAGGGGTCAAAACTAGCCCACATTGCCTCGGTAGGTCCCGGAATCCACTTGCAGAAAGACAAGAGAAACAGGTTCCATGTCGAGCCACCATCATCACAACAGAGCGTGTTTGGCATCTCCATCAACATAAAACCGCCTTTCACCTCTGGTTTCTTTCAAAGGCTTGCCTTTACCCACATTCTAGCTTAATGATGCCAGCATGGGGGCTTCTGCAGAGGAAAATGGCTCAGAAAAGCACTCTTAAACTGACAATTGCACCACAGTCAAGTGATTCCACTCACTCGTCAAACAACAGCCACTCGGGTGCATCACATGACTCTAAAGCCTGGGTCCTCAGTCAACATTCAAGACAACAGATATTTTCATAATAACTCCATATATGAAGACGTTAAGAGCCCCAGACCATTTATTGCCCAAAATCTGGTGAAATAAATAGCACCCACTTGGATCGAAAAGGGTTAAAAGTAGTGTTCATAACTGCGATGATCATTCACATGTTCACTCTCTAATCTGCAGTTCAAATATACGATTTTCATATATTCATTCTCAAACTGGACTGTATCAATCAGGAGATAATAGCTAGGCTAACAAAGTTTGTGAGGATTGTCCGATATTCCGGTTGCTTCCTGAGAAAATCCATTATTAATTTGGCCAATAGAATATTTTTCCATGCGTTTCACACGCTTGCACGCCACGGGAAAAGTATTTCGCACTTCGTAAAAGCCTCGCACACTTTGGTGCGGTAATGTGTGAGGAACAAATTTCGTTAAAATCCAATTAATCTAGATTTAGATTAATTCGTTCAACTAGAGGGAATACACGCAGAAATAAACCCTAGAGTTTGACTCTTCCTCGGCGTAAGAACCTGTGAAACTTACAAATGACGTAAAACAAAGAAAACAATACATAGCAAACAACAGCGCGCAACAAAACAATTATAGTCATAAGACAAGGAAAGCCTCGTCGGGTTCTAACACCGATATAAACCCGAGATTTTGCCCTCCGAAGATCTGCACAGTGTCGACCAATAAAGGCCAACAGAGGAACTCCCTGAAGACGATACGTGACAAACGTGACAAACTAGCCTGATTGATATGCAGGAAAGTTGATTCCAGCGAAAGACGGAGTATTTATCTTTGGTTATGATCGAGAGAAATAGGTTTGGTGTTGCAAATTTGTCTGAAAACAAAACCAAACGCCAACGACTAAAAATTTGTTCGAATGTTGATGTAATCAAAAGATCGTTTCGAGATCCCGTGAAGCTTCGCGCGAACATGTCAAAAGACTGTTGGATACCTAATTGGAATTATGGGATTTCGACACCTTCAGATAAATACTAACTCGCTCCCAAAAATCATTTTTTGTAGCATTTCTCGCCCTCGTTTACTCATTTTTCAAAGATTCTCTTGCAAAAAGTCTTGCATTAATTATTCGTCCATGACCGCTGAATAAAAGTACTCAGAAAGCATTTGCAAACCTTTAGCCTCGACCTAAAGTAAAATATTCACAAATTCCAGCGAGAAGATGACCTGTTTACAGCTCTGTCTATTGTTAATTTTTAAATTTGTGGCACCTTACCGTCGGTATTTGTGAATATTTAACTTTAGTTCGAGGCTAACGGTGTGCAAATGCGTTCTCAGTACTTTTATTCAGCGGTCATGGCGAACTCGAAACTGGACTATTAACGCAAAACTGAAATGTTGAAACATTTGATCCCTAAAAGTTGACAGTAATCTTAAGAGGTTTGTAAAGGGGTGGGTTTCATGTTTGAGAATGCTGCAGAAGTGGTAGCACCTAAAAACGTAAAACAACTGAAGTCGATTAGGTTTGTATAAACTTTTTTTATAAAGGAACTTACCTCTCGCTTCAGGCGAATTCAGTTTGGTTGATGATAAAAGAACTGGCTTTTTTCGAAGCTTCTGGCCTTCAAAGGAGAAGATTCGATCGGGACCCTTCCTGTACTCCAAGAAACCGAAACTCGTTATCATACTATTATAACGTCATAAGCTCTTTCCATTTCTTGCATCTGATTTGTACCACGACCAATTTTTTATAATTGACAAGGTCACATAAAGCGGTCATGCAAAGGGCCTATTCTAAGAAACTGAACCTATCTTAACCCTTTGACTCCCAAAGACGCCAATTGGCGTATAATATAGCGCTTTTGCTTTTATGATTTATTTCTTGTTTCAATTTTGTCACAAAGACATAATAATGTGCAAATAGCACTAAATGGTGCTTTTTGCAATTATCAAATCCAAAAAACCGACAACAATACCCGAATTCCGCTGCATAGCACAGTTTTTTTGGCAGCAAAGCCCAAAATGCCAGTCTTTTGACCAAAGAACAACACCAAACATTACACATTTTCGTGGTCAACTTATTAATAAAAAACATTGCCCAAAAATCAAAATTCTACATTTACAGCAAACCTTAAGGCCAGCCCTTGGCATCTGGAGGGAAATTTTCCTCTCACTTTTTCCGCAAGCCACGCTTTAGCCATTTTATTGGAGCCAATCTCGCGTATCTCAAGTTGTCTTGTTCACGCCCCAAAAGAATTCTGGGAACGTCAACTATTCCAGGAACATAGAACCCTTCCATTTCCTATTTCCAAGTTTTTTTGTAAGTGTCGGGCCACCGAGTACTACCAGGAAAATATGACATCGATTGAACTTTTTACCAGTCAAAACTAGCCCAAATTGCCTTGGTAGGCCCTGGAATCCTTCCACAAAGTTAGCAGAGAGACAGCTTCGGCCATCCACCGCCATATTGGCTACGAAGCAGATTTAGCGTCTCATTCAGCAAGAAACCGTCTCTCACCTCTGGCTTCTTTCAAAGGCTTGCCTTTACCCACATTCCAGCTTAAGGATGCCAGCCTGGGGGCCTTTGTGGAGGAAAATGGCTCGAAAAAACCTCATAAAGCGGTAAATTTACCACAATCAAGCTTGTTGACTCGGTAAACGAACAACAGCCGCTAATGTGCGTGACGTCACACCTTTAGAGTGAGCCCACAGTGAAACAAGCCCGCTGTTATTTCCATCGCAACTCCTTAAATGGAGAAGATTAGTCCTCCAGAATAATTATCACTAAAAATTTACTAAAAAAAATGCAATAAATTGGTAGTCAAAGGGTTAATATGTTACGACTTCCTGCGTGGCTGCAAGATATATCACTTATTTCTAGAATGTTAGCTCGAATTTTTCACGGGCGCTATTTACAATTTTGTTCTTCCAGCAAATTATCCGAAAATAACAGAACTCACCAACAAATTTTGATGTAAATGAGACCCAGAAACGATCGAGTTTTTCACTCAAAATTTGGTATCTCTGGGACAGCACTTGAATTGTTTCGTTCCTACCTTAATGGAAGATCGTAGGGTGTTATGGTCCAAGGAAATTTATCTCAGCGTTTGAATTTGGACTTCGGGGTACCGCAGGGCTCTTGCCTCGGGCCATTGCTTTTCACGATTTATGCAAGCAAATTGTTTGATGTTATCAAGGCGCACCTTCCCACGGTTCACTGCTACGCTGACGATACGCAGCTGTATGTGTCTTTCAGTCCAAACAAAAGCACCGGGCAATTTAAGGCTGTCACTGCTATTCAGCACTGTGTGGACGACATACGTAATTGGATGACCAATGATAAACTACTTCTCAATGACGATAAAACATAATTTCTAATGATTGGCACCAAGCAACAACTAGCCAAAGTTAACATTGATCATAATTTAATTGGAGACTGTGTAATAAGACCAACAGAGGTAGTTAAGAACTTAGGGACATGGTTCGACTCGACTCTTTCAATGAATTCTCATGTAAATAACATTTGTTCCAATCCTTTTATTACTTGTATAATATAAGAAGAATTAGGAAATATCTTTCTAGGCGGTCCACTGAGACGCTCACTCACGCATTTGTCCCAAGTCGTGTTGACTATTGTAACAGCCTGCTCTATGGCCTGCCAGCTTACCAGCCTAATAAGCTACAGAGGGTCTAAAATGCTGCCGCTAGGTTGATTTTCCAGGAATCTAAATACTGTCATGTAAGACCGTTGCTGTTTAATCTGCACTGGCTGCCGGTCAAATTCCGAATTGACTTTAAGATACTACTGTTAACTTATAAGGCTATCAATTGCTTAGCGCCTTCTTATCTCCAGGAATATATTAATCTTAAAAAAGCATGTAAATACAAGCTACGCTCCGATTGTGATGGACATGTTACTAAACCCTGTGAAATTCAAGACTTTAACAACCTTAGGAGATCGATCTTTTGCTGCTGCTGCTCCTCAACTATGGAACTCATTACCTTATGCGATCAGGAGTAGCCCCTCAGTAGCATCTTTTAAAAAGACACTCCAGACATTTTTATTCTAGCCGAAAAAGAGGGCACACAGTCCGATGTTCTTACGAGAAAATATATTCTGATCTTTCCCGAATTTAACTTGGCTGTTCTGTTTCCACTCGATGGAAAAGTAAATAGATTCTTAAGCATGTAACGGGAGGACGAGGAATGATTTAGACGGCACAGTTTGCACAATTTGATTTGATTTCTATCGTTCGTCTACGACGTTCATCACTGACGCAAGGAGCGGATCACGAAATTAGCTGACTGCCATGATTGTGTAGCTTACCTAAAATTTCTGGTGCATCCACTGAATGAGTTATTCCGAACAAGGAGTCCTGAGTGACTTGCTTCAACGCCGTCTAGTTATAGAATTGAAAAGCAAAATTAAAGAACCGGAACTTGGTGAGCATTAATTGTAAGAAACTGAAACCTTTGTTTCATCGTACCGTAGAATTCCGAAAGTGATGCCCCCTATGGGCGGCCGTCACCACCAAAAATGCAAAAACTGCAAACAATTTAGCAAGAACTGAAACGGTGTAATTGTCCTTTATAATACGGTATAGGAATTTTATAAATGATGAAGTTAAAATGAAACTGGACAGGTTGTCTGTAGTTCAGTGGAATAGTCAACTGACAAATCGTTTAGACAGCGTTAAAACTGCCTTGTCCCCGATGACAAAACGGTACAGTAGAAACACAAACGATCTAACCTAAGTATAAATAATTCAGCTTTCCTTTGTAGAACGGTACAGACTAAGCTGAATTGGACAGAGGAGAGAAAAAACTGTTTTAGCGTATGCTAATTGGTTTAGCCTAACACCAAATGGTTTAGCGTATGGCGAGTCGGTTTAGCCTTGTATCAAATGGTTTAGCGTATGGTGAATTGGTTTAACTTTACATGAAATGGTTTAGTGTATCTTTAATTGATTTAGCCTTACAATTGGTCCAGCGTATGGTGAATCGGTTTAGCCTTACATCAAATGGTTTAGCGTATGGTGAATCGGTTAAGCCTTACTCAGACAAATATTTACATTGAATGAAATGAAGTGAAATGGTTTAGCGTTATTCCCATGCTCGCCGAACCGCAAAAAATACAACAGTAAAATGAACAAGTCAAGACTAAAATGGTTTAGTCTATGTGGGGTATGACGTCAAGATATGACGTAATACCATCAAATTTGGCGCCAAATGACCGGAGTGCATTGAGGGACCGTGCCACGGGCCTCACTGACTCGGTGAGCTTTCGTCTTTTCGGTGAACTCCGGTAAGTTTGCTTCCTTTGCTTCCTTTTTTTGTAATGCATTTCTGTCCAGAAGATTTCTGTCTTAAGAGAGAAGAGAACCAGAAAATATGACAATACTTCTGGGACGAAGAATTGATCCTACAGGATGTCAAGGTCATAAAAGCCGTTAAGTGGCGAAAACGTATACGGGATACCTTGCAACCTTGATCCAGAAAAGAGAAAAAGCCCGTTGTTTTTTACTACAAACGGGGAATGTAAGTTGATTTTCTGGCCTTAGTACGGTGGCTGGTGATGGATTTTTCAAGGACAGCCCTTTCATGAAACAGTGGACAGTTTAGTTAGACCGAATGAACTGATAACACTTCAAGTTTATTCATGTTTTTTCTTTATTCTTGTTTGAGATTTAATTTCTTTCGACCATTTTCCGTTATGGTACGAATTTTTCTTTGTATTTTAACGCTATATTTTGAATTAATGACGTCGATTTCATTGATATACTGTATGCTCATGCAATCCGATTACAGTAGAAAGATTGTCATCGGAAATAATGTAACAAACAAATGAACTCGATTCCTTGTAGATCTTCATCTGAAATGTCAGTGTAGCATTGGCAATGCCTTGAATGAAAAATGGTTACAACTGAATTGTAACACTAAATTTTTTTCCCTTTGTTTGTTTGTTTTTTATGGGCAATGGCTTTTTAGGGAAGAACCATTTAATTTTGAGGGGGTGAGGTGAGCATTTGTTTTGTAGATGACTACTTGTCAAAATGGATCTTAAAGAGCCGACTTGTTCCCTAGCTTGACTTCGTTTGGCTCAAACGTGTCCCTGATGAAAGTGATAAATCTATTTCTCCAGTCTTTTCACGATCCATGTTCGGTGACGCATGTTTTTTCTTTTATCATTTTGTAGGATATTTCTCTATACTATTTCGCTTTACATGAAGTTTTTTTTTTTTCATCTGTGGAAGTCGACAATAAATTTCTTAAGTGGAACCTTTGCTCCCCCCCCCCCCAACTTGGGATTTGCCGGTCGAATTTATAAACCACCCCACAGATCGTGCTAGAAAGAAAACCCCAAAATTCCCCTAAGATTCGCCAGAAAGCGCAATGAAATCGGTGTATCACTTGGCACCAGCGGTTGGCGTTTTTGCGGTTAAAATTTTGTTCTCTTTTTCTTTACCCATAGTACCTGTGTGCTCCAAAAGGTAAAAAGAACGCGGTAGGATAACGCTTGGCAGGGGAGGAGAGAGAATTTTAATACCAGTACTTGCTTTAAATTTTATTTTTCTCCATTGGAGTTTGACCGTTACTCGAATTTTAACACTCCGAATAATACGATGGATTTCCAACAAAGCCTCGCGTTAGAATTAAAGGCAATTATTGATAACCTTGAAAAAGGAGATCGGGGCCATGAGTCAGAGTCAACTGCTGTGAGACTCGAGGGTCTCATTGAAACTGCGCTTCTCAATGGAGATATTTCGTTAGAATCCGTGAATTTTATGAATCAGGCTCGTCAACAGTTAATGACGGCCTCGTATAGGGAACCATCCTTCACATCGTTTCAGGCACCCATCGAGAGTGGAGAAGGGAGGCGTGGAAGACCTAAATTTGTGATTCCTGAACAAAAGCTTCTGTTTTTTAAAGGTAAATCCAAAATGAACAAAAGAAAAAAAGTCATATTTTCTATTTCCCATTTATGTTACACGCACTGATAAAGACCATGAACTTAATATTCCATAGAAAATCATTTCAGCCATCAAGAGATAGCTGCGATGCTAGGTGTTAGCAAGCGTACAGTTGAAAACAGAGTTGCGGAGTATGAACTTACCAACCGGTCCCGCTACAGTGTCATTGACGACGAGATGCTGGACTCCTTTGTTCAACGTATCATGGTTAACTTACCTAGGTCTGGGAAGTCTTGTAAACACATTATGCATACTTATTTGCAATATAATTTGAATGGCAGATTACTAGCCATGCACAACACCTTCAAATACATGAATATTTCATTGAAACCTCTAAATACCACCATTTAGATACGACCATGTAAAACCGTATTCCCCATCAAGTGCAGGGGCAGGTAAATCCCAAGGAAAGGGTGAAAATATGACAAGCCATAACAAAACGTCGTCCTATGTCTCTTCATCGTGCTGTTTTCCGATTTTTTTTATACTGTTTCCTGAAAACTCTCTTTGAGTGGGATCATGTCCTTTGTTGTATACAGTTTCTCTTGCATGCATTCTACTTTACAATAATGTTAATGACAAATATTTAGCGAGTATTGTAAGAAGTACGGTATGACTGGATTTTG
>JAEMWC010000407.1:367500-385000 GCA_016490735.1 Pachyseris speciosa
CTGCTCCGTAGAAATGATTCTCGTATAATGACTTCAGATTCCTAATTTCTCTCATGGCACAACCCAAGAACTCTTTTCGGGGTCCCCCGTAGTCCACAGCCGACTCCCCAGTAAATGTTACTTCAAGCAGATAGCTCACATCATATAGAGGTGGATTTGTAAGCAGTTCAGCCATTGCCTCGTCGAAAATATTGTATCTGCATGTTAATGAAGATTTCAACAGTTTTTCCTTCACAAGACTCATCTTCATTTTGGAGGTCCAGTTGTCGTCCCCGTAAGAAGTTGCTAACGAACATTTTCAAAACGGTGACAGGATCATCGCAGTTGGCCCTACGTTTAAAAGAAGTTAGAATAAAACAAAAGAAAGAAAGGGAAAATTAGGAAGTAAGAATTGTGTTTTAATTATATATCAGACAAAATATGTATCGTTCTGTTTTTTTTTTTTTTTTTTTTTCTTTTCTTTTCTTTAAAAATTCCATAGACATTACATTCAGGAGATGACATTGTTTCATTCTGAATAGTTTGATGCAGGCTTTGTTAGTTACTTTGCAGGTTTCCGCTGAAGACTTAAAATAACAGCTACACATTAAAAGTGCACTTTGAAAAAGATGAGGTAATGAATTGATTGAATCAGTGATTCACCCTATAACCTGACTGAACGGATACCTACTGAACTGGAAAAACATATATGTATGCTTCCTTTAACCTTAATTCTTTGGCTAAAGCAAACCAGTCATGATAAATGATTTCGCCTTATAGTCCCTTATAACAACACACAAGGGATAACTTCTGGCTTACGTTGCTTTTAGAGTGTCTTCGATAGCCTGGCGTAAGTGCTGTTGATATGGAATGTCTGCAGGGTGAACTAGAAGTCCCTGTCTATATTAAGAGGAATTGAGTTATTAATAAGTTCCCCGCACTATCAAGTCCTGGTAAGGTGATATTGCTGTTTTCAACACCATCAACATAAGAAAATAAAATAAATAAAGCACTTTCTTGAATCACGTGTCAAAGAATTTTACTCACTGGTGTTCATTGTGATTGGGGACGCTGTAAAGTGTGAAGTCGTACTTACTCCTCAACTTGGTTTACGGCAGCTTCTTCATTGCTTGAACCGTTGCTATAATAGTAAATATAATAGTACATAAATAAAGAAATAGGTGAATAAATGAATGAATGAACAAACGAACGACAAAATGGCATGCTAAACTCCCAAAGGTATTTTAAGGAACGTTCGCGCTAATCCTTCTTTTTGCCCCACCCCTATAAGTATAAACACTTATAGAGCTTGGCGCGATGATTTAACTCGCGTAGATTCCTGGTGTATACCCTGTTTTTTTTTCCAAAGGAGAAAAAACCAAAACAAAAAAAATATGTGACCGTGAGAAGGTAATTTCTTTCCGTTTCCTTTTTACTGCTTTTCGCTTCGAGTTCATCCAGTCTGCGACCATTCATGATAAGCAATTAATCCGTCCAATTATCAAAGCTTGGTCTTTCCTACGGTTTTTCGGCAAAACGAACGTAGTGACCTCCCGATTTGTTTGCCATTCTGGCTGCAGTGAAAGCCTTATAAAAGTTGGCACGCACGTCCTTAAGACACTATAATTTTCCAAACGAGATCAGTGATGCGGGAAGTTACATTTCAAAGGATGTTTCTCTAAATTCTTGATTGGCTGCTCCGGGTCCATTGCTAAAGATCAGAATGCCATTGTATCAATACTTTTTAAAAATTTCTGAAGCACAATAAGATGCTAAGTAGAGAGATATTTCATTGAAGTTAAGACAAATATGAATAACCTTCATATCTCTTACTGTGCTCCAGAGGGCAATATCAGGAACTTACGTTTCAGTTGTGGGTTCATTCCTTCTATTGCTGGTATCTACGTTACTACAGATACGAAAGTAAAATAAATTTGATTCGATCAGATGAATTTATGGCCCACTTTTT
This sequence comes from Pachyseris speciosa, assembly GCA_016490735.1. NCBI lineage: Eukaryota > Metazoa > Cnidaria > Anthozoa > Scleractinia > Pachyseridae > Pachyseris > Pachyseris speciosa. The sequence continues at coordinate 369,449 of JAEMWC010000407.1, forward strand.
TCTCCCTGGAACGGGTCGTAAGGAGTGGTCTTGACATAAGACAAGGGAGACATTAGATGATTTTACATTGGTCATTTTCCAATGCCCCCCCCCCCCCTCCCCCTCCTTCCCCTCCCTCGCCCCCACAGCAAAACAAGAAGCAAAACCAGTAATGCTAAATTTCTGTAAGTGCGAAAGACACTTCAACACTGCGGAATATGTAGTAAATTAAAGGGACACAGTCAGGTTTTGGACCGCGCTGACTGGGCACTAGTCGAGTACATCTAGAAATCCGCTTCAATCTTCGCAGTGTTTTACTCGATTTTCCATCGTTTACTGAAAAACCTGTTTTTTGGGTGTGATTTCGCTAGTCCAATGATATTATTTTATCATATTTGGTTAAAAACAGTATGGATGGGATGAAGTGTGATATGTTAAGTAGCTATGAAATGGTATCTAATGCGCATGAGCGCCAGCTGACTGTGTCTCTTTAAATATCTAAGACCTACCTCTTGTTTTCTTCCTGAAGTGAGTGCAGTATCGGTGGAGGATCTTCTTGATCTTCACTCTAAAAAATGAAAGCAACTATTTGCAGTCAATCTGGCAAAAAAAACTGTTTTAGAAAAAAAAAAAAAAAAAAAGACAAAATTGGACGCATAACGAGAATGAGAGTAAATATTTAGAAAATAACCTAATTTACAATACTTTCTTATTATTGATACTTTAATTTAAGCCAACCATGCATTTCGTAATCCCTTTAGGGTGGCTGGCATATTTTTCACTACTTGTTTTACCAGATAATGAAGGACAAAAACTACACTCGCAAACAGAGGCTTATAAGTTGACTGATTTACGCATTATTATCAAGGCTGATTTCTTAACAGGAGTTAGAGCTGGAAAGGCGACTTTATTGCGTCTTTTAACATTGTAAGTTGTATTGTCTGTAGATGTGTCGAGACACTTTCTGTGAATTTCAAGTAGAAACAAAATGTATAATTACGTACCCCACAGATGTTCATATGCTTGCGCATGTCAGATAGCGCGACAGGCATGTTCCAAGAGAGGCAGTCTTCGTACTGGATGACACCCACGCCAGATCATCATCAAGACAGATGTCTTTTTGAATAGGCCTTATATAAATAGGACCACTTCCGAAGAAGCGCAACTCGTCTGTGGTGCAGCTGCCAAACTAAACAACAGCCAGCTCAGTCCTTGATTTTTCCTTGGTCACCAGCAGTTCAAAACCCCCACAAGTCTTCAAGGCACTAAAGGCTCTAAAACAAAGTTAAACTAAAAAATAATAACAATAATAATAATTTAAACGCGGTTTCAATTCAAAGCTACAAGCTTGTGGGGCCGTGTGGGAGAAATGTTGGTTTCTGAGGAGAGGGGAAAACCGGAGTACCCGTAGAAAAACCTCTCGGAGCAGAGTAGAGAACCAACAAACTCAGCCAACTTATGATGAATCGAATCCGGGACACATCGGTGGAAGTCGAGCGTTTTCCCCACTGCGCCAACCCTGCTCCCAACCCTGCATTCAATGCAATAAGTCTTTTGAATGCGTGGTTTTGTCCATGTCAGTGCCAATTACTGCTGAACATACTTTGTGGCAAACCTCAATATTTATTTCACACAGGCAGCAGCTGCAATTGCAAGAGAGTTGAATTATTTGGAATCAATAAAAGCTTCGATTGATAATCTGTTTAAAACTCTCAAATTTTCTCCAGTTTTAACTTGGTAAGAACTTACTCGTACAATACCGTTTTCACGGCATCTGCATTGGCTGACGAAGGAAGTAACAGTTTCCGTTCGCCCAGCCCATTGTTTCTGAGCCTCAACTTTTCTGAGGTGGATGGAACTAGTTGCTGGTCCTTTTCGGCCAGGCAAACGAAGGCCCGTGTGATCGTTTTTTCTGCCAAAAAGGAGAAAACAAACAAACAAACAAATGAACATATAAACTACTCAGACACGCAATAAGATGCAGCCACCAAACTGAGTTCGACTTAGTATTCAATGCCAAAGGAAAAAAATCTTGTTTGAACTTTAGAAACCTTATACATTTTTAAAATGAGTTCATCAGTTTACCCTTTGAAGCAGCACTTCTTGCACGCTGGTGGACTCTCCCGCGGATTGCAGAATATGGCTGGATTCTCTGAAATACGTTAACATATCAAAAAAGAATGTTGATACCAACTTGTCGTATTCAGAGCAATGCTTCTATGCAATATATTATATTGGTGTAGAGTGTTGTTCAAAAACTCCGCCTCGGGTCATTCTCTCCCGCCGGAGGGTGGATGGGAGAGGGGGGAGGGGGAAAGGAGGGCGTGTTTGACGTTGGTGGGAGAGATTATACGGGTACCTTTAAGCTTTTGAGGTACAGGGCGGCTCAAACTGGAAAACGTTTTCCCCCTTTTAGCAATGTGTTCCAGGCGTGATCCTTAGGTGGACTATATAAATTGTACCAGTCAAAACTGCTATTCGTGAACGCTTACCTTAGCAAAAAAGAAATGATCTCTCACACTGACAATTAATGCAAATTAGATTTTATCCTTTTCTTTTTTAATCCTCTTCCATATGGTATAAGTTTTCGGGAATGTGCTTTAAAAAGAACGTCAATTTTCCTTTCCTCCATCCTTATATAGTCAGCGTTTGAGAATCTCGGAAAAACGTGCAACACTCTAATGCAAAATTTACGGTAGTACACCCACCCATCCTCCCACCACACAGTGTTTCCTTAGAATGGTTAGAAGTTTTCCGTCAAATTTCCAGTACAATTCCGAGGCGGTTAACGAAAGCTACATACATACATACATACATACATACATACATACATACATACATACATACATACATACATACATACATACATACATACATACATACATACATACCATTTGTCGGTTGAACAGCCGCCTGTGTTCTTGCACGACAGTTTGAGAGCTTGTCCCAGAGACGGGTGAAGTCTGTTGGGCAGTGAAGACGGGTGAAGTCTGTTGGATCCTGCCGCGCCACCTAGAGCCTCGCATGTCCTTCTTAAAAGGTCAGCCGCTGTTGTAACTTGATTCGCTGAGGCACTCTTGAAGAAAGTTTGGAACAGACAATCTAAGTCGATATTCAAATTATACCCACCGGAGGAACTTCGGTGACAGTATTAGGGGGTCTCAGACTGGCGTACCTGTTAGCCGTAAAACTGATTAAAATTTAGCCGAGCTAGCCTTAAAAGTGTTAACGATAACAATGCTAGCCGCAAGAAAACGAAAGACTCAAAACAACAGAAGAGTTGGAAGTAAAATGCAAATGTTGTTTAGAGTGGCAAATGCACTTAGCTACAGCTAAGTGCTAGTTCACAAGCATACAACTAAAACTGAAAAGAAATAAACATTTTACAGAAATAAAATACGCTAATAAAACCCTAAATGGCCGGAAGAAGTATTTCCGATTAAATAAAGTAATTTATTGATTCCTTTATTGATTCATTTATTCACTTATCAAGAAGCACATTTGAAAGACTTTCGATGCGCTCACTCCACGGTATGCGGATATATAGAGTTCAAGGCCAGAAGAGAAATTCAAAGAAAATACCCGCTATTTAATGCTTTGTTTGGTCAAACAGGCGCGTACATGGTAGAGCTCTTCTTTGATATCAAATAGAATGTTTGTACAACGTCTGGTTCGAGACAACTGCTTGCCTAACAGGCCACCCCTGATAACCATCTTAAAGTAATGTTTCATCGAAAGAAATTTATAAAATACTGATTACCATTGACGAAACGGTTCCCGATAATTTAGCTAGTGTGTAAGATAACAAATGTTACCATGAACTTCAAAACCTGTGAATAACAATGAAACCTGAAACAATAGAGAGATGAAAAAATAAATGGTGGCTAAAGACGTGTGTAATCGACAGCGATTTAATGAGATTTTCTATGCAGGAGAGAGTAAAGAAAATGAAGAGTGAGTCATTTAGCTAATTAGAAGTAAATTTAAGGTTTTGCGATAGAGCAAAGACAGCGAACGGCGAACGATTCTCAATTTTCATACAGACAACAAATAAAGTACAGCTTCATCTCTTGTCATCTCGGTACTAATAATAAACCTTCAGATACAAAATATTGACCCTCATTGGCTCGGTAGAGGTGCAAAACATTAATAGAGTAAAATAAGAAAAAAGCAATAAGAAAAAGCAAACTTACCGGATCAGTTCGAAGAAAAACAGTTTTTCAGGCGAGATGAGTTTGTGTTCCTCGTGTAGACTGCACAAAGCACGTGACTGTATTTTCGCGCCAAATTTCTCTTTAACTGACGTCATGCAGATCACTGAACCATTTCACTTCATGTTTGTATTTTAGCGGTGCCGGCGCGAATGACGTGACGCAGATCGCTAAACCATTTTATGGCACACTTAACCAATTCACCGCACGCTTAACCATTTGTAGTAAGGCTAAACCAATTCAAGATACGCTAAACCACTTCATATAAAGTTAAACCAATTCACCATTCGCTAAACCATTTGATGTAAGGCTTAACCGATTCACCATACGCTAAACCATTTGAGGTAAGGCTAAACCGATTCAAAATACACTAAACCACTTCATATAAAGTTAAACCAATTCACCATACACTAAACCACTGATGTAAGGCTTAACCGATTCACCATACGCTAAACCATTTGGTGTAAGGCTAAACCAATTCGCATACGCTAAAACAGTTTTTTCTCTCCTTTGTCCAGTTCAGCTTAGTCTGTGCCGTTCTACAAAGGAAAGCTGAATTATTTATAGTTAGGTTAGATCGTTTGTGTTTCTACTGTACCGTTTTGTCATCGGGGACAAGGCAGTTTTAACGCTGTCTAAACGATTTGTCAGTTGACTATTCCACTGAACTACAGACAACCTTTCCAGTTTCATTTTAACTTAATCATTTATAAATCTTTTATACTGTCTTAAAAAGGACAATTACACCGTTTCAGTTCTTGCTAAATTGTTTGCAATGTTTGTATTTTTAGTGGTAACGGCCGCCCATACCCCCCTCAATTTTTCCACGTTATTTGAACTCATCGTACTATTGGTTGAAAGAAGGATTAAAGCTGAGCATGAAAACGGGGAGTAAGTTGAATTTAAATTCAAACAGCGAATACACAGAGATATCTTTCATGGAGAAGTTACTCTCGAAATGAATAATTTATTGTTGTACTAAACTTGACTGTGAGTATTATTTGACTTTATCTGAAAAAAAAATTGGACTGAATGCAGTCGAAGTACAATTTTTTCACAGCCCATGGTTTAAACCGTTAACCCACATTAGTAATCAAACTAAATCTCCCCTTACCAGTCACCAACTAAAGTTTCTTTGTGTTGTCCTCTGTTAGTATGCTACATGATTTATTTACATTCTGTAATCGATCAATCCACAGCTTCTTTTCAATAAACCTCTAAACAATTGTGAAAGAAAGTGCCATTCACAGGAGGCCAGGAAATTATTGTATTAAGTTTTGATGAAAAAGTTTGTACAGTGTGATTTGATTTTCACCGTTCGTCTACAACGTTCATCACGGACACAAGGAGATCACGGAATTAAGTACTGTTATTACTGTTGAGCTTACCTCGAATTTCCGCTGGTGCTCAAAATGGGTCTCTCCGAACAAGGAGTGGCTTGCTTCAAGGCTTCAAGGGTTCATCTAGCATTGAAAAGTAAAAACCCCACACTTGGTTATCACTCTGAGAAACTGAAATCCTTTCATCATATTTTAATTATCTACGTCATTCGAACTAACTGAACATCAAAACAAGGCGTAAGAGGATCTGAAAATAACTCTATGGTAACCCTATGGTATATGGTAAACCATCTGTCTGAGAAAATTTGGTTATGACGTCACCATCACCTCTCTCAACTTTGCATTGAAATGGCTTTCATTTTCATCCGACATTTCGCTCTACGAACAAATGTTTGATCGTTTAGCCAACCCAACCAAGAAAGTGCACAGTTAGTAAAAAGCAAACCAAATAAACAACATAACGTCAAATTTCAGCGATAGTACGTAGAAATCTTCCTTTGTACTCGCTTTGTCTTATGTTTGGTCAAGCATTGTTTGTTTCCCTGCTAGCAGAGGTTTCTCGCCGGCAGAGACCGCTGCAGCTAGCAGGGAAATTGTTTGTCGGCTAGTCACCCTACGTTATGTTTGTCAAACACAATGTTCAGGAAAATGTTTGCTCGTTTAGCCGGGGCTTTGGTATTACTTGTGTTTTGCGCGAAGAGGACATAGTCAATTTCAGCAACTTCTGATAACACAAGTGATATTAATCCTTAATTTTTCTCGGCCCCATGCGATTACCTATCTAAGCCATCGCTTTGTTTTCCTTTTCTATTTTCCGACTTTTAAGCTTATCTAAAAATTGCTTGGCAATTTTTATTAACTTACTACGAAATATGGTTGTTTCCCCACCTTCTCCAAAGAAACCTAAGAACCCACCCATCGTAATTTGTTTTCTTGTGATGTTTCGTTATTCTGTGGTTTGTGAATTGCGGTCAATTCCTGTTGACTGCTCTAAACACAAAGTATTGGGGCAAGGAAAGCCATGCGAAGTTGCTCAATACCAGTAAAATAAAATAGTATTAAACCATGGAGCTCCGCTTTTAGGCTTGGCTAAATCTATGTATTAGTTCTGTTAGGCAAGCGCAAGCGTTCAAACGGAAAACGGACAATGTTTGCTCAACCGAATTAATAACCCTTGCGTTACTAAGGGCATCCCTAAACAAACTGGGCTGAGATGCTCGAAGCATAGTTAGCGAGGGTTGTCCAATACACACGCACTGTATCAATCCGTATAAGCGCTGTGTCGATCCGTACGAAGCGTAAACCTAGCAGTCGATCCGTAAAGTGTAGCATACGCTTCGAGTATTGCATCTCATTAACGGGACTTAGAACATTTTCATGGATACTGTTGGTGTGGGTGGCCATACGGTTTGTCGATCCGTACCAAGCGTACGAAGCGTAAACATAGCAGTCGATCCGTAAAGTGTAGGATACGCTTAGAGTATTGCATCTCATTAACGGGACTTAGAATATTTTCATGGATGCTGTTGGTGTGGGTAGTCATACGTTTTGTAGACCCGTACGGAACGTACGGAGTGTAAATGTAGCAGTCGATCCGTAGTGTGGCATACGCTTCGAGAATTGCATCTCATTAGTGGGGTAAAAAATATTTTCATGGATACTGTTGGTGTGGGCGGCCATACGTCTTGTCGATCCGTACGGAACGTACGGAGCGTAAACCTAGCAGTTGATCCGTAAAGTGTAGCATACGCTTAGGATGATGTTGGTGTGGGTGGCCATACGGCATAAACCGGATTCGTAATGAGTGGCGTACGCTCCGTGAATAGAGAAAAAAAAAAACAATATCAGTGAAACCGTATCATTCGGAAACCTCGTTAAAACGGCAACTTTTTTTCGCCCTGACAAGCGTGCATAAATACATTTTCTTATAAAAAAAAAAACCCGGCCAACTTGGCCACCCATTTAATGTGCCAAGTTGTTATGGCCCGTTAGTGGTCGTATTAATAGGGCTCCACTGTAACACAAAACACCGTGTTGAAGCAAAGGCTTTTGTAGCATACGCCGGAACAATAACCATAATGGCGGTCGGGGCACACAGGATAGCCCGTTGGTAGAAAGATTCTAACGGAGTTCCAGAGTTTAAATACAAAAACTCGCACTAAAAAACAAAAAAATTGTCAAAGATTTGTCAAAGATTACTGCTTTTATAACCTGAATGTTTGCCCCTATGTCATGTCACAGTGCCACGAAATGGACGCAAGTGAGACATTTTTTTATAACAATGGAAATTATAATCGAGCAATAAAGCGAAGATCATATCGCAAAAGAAGCGAAACGTGATAAAACTTACAACGCAATTGAATAATTATATAGGATGCGTGACATTTGATTGGTAACTACTTTTATGACAAAATTCAAGAACACTTGCTCTCACGAGATCATTCCATCCACAACGATGAGTACACTACAAGAATATTGTGACACTGTCCGATACGTGACAAAGCGTGAAATCTCCAACGAAAGAGGGGAACTTTTTAAAATTATCAACGACGACGCTTTCTTCCCGCTGAATGTTGGCCGGAGGCGATGAGGATGGCTTTCTGTTTACGCCACGAGTGTTGTTGATACATGCATTACTTTCGCTTGTTGAAGAGGCGTATGATTGTGCATGAGACCAGTTTTGAAAACGCCTGATTTTCGGTCTCACTCTTAAAGAACGACGTATACAATATCATATTTCTGCCGCTTGTTTACCGCTCGAGTGTTGTCATGATACTCGCATTATTTTTGCGTGTTGAAGAGGCGTGTAATTGTGCATGAGACCAGTTTTGAAAACGCCTGATTTTTTATCTCACGCTTGAAGAACGAGGAATTTCTGCCGCTTATTTACGGCACGAGTGTTGTTGATACTCTCATTATTTTCGCTTGTTGAAGAGGCGTATGATTGTGCACCAGACCAGTTTTGAAAATGCCTGATTTTCGGTTTCACGCATAAAGAACGAGGTAATACTATACAATATACATTCTTTCTGCCGCTTGTTTACGGCACGAGTGTTGTTGATACTCGCACTATTTTCGCTTGTTGAAGAGGCGTATGATTGTGCATGAGACCAGTTTTGAAAACGCCTAATTTTCGGTTTCTCGCTTAAAGAACGAGGTATACAATATACAGTCTTTCTACCGGCTTGTTTACCGCAATAGTATTTTTGATACATGCGTTGAGATGCACTCCTGATGTAATGAGATGCAAGCTCCACATGAGTTCAGCATACGGAGCGTAAGCAAGGTTGTCGATTCGTACGATCCGTACGAATCGACAAATGCTATTGCCGATCCGTATCAGTGCGACAGTATTGGACATGAGTGTGGTTAGCGCTAACCATTGCTTAAGATGTATTAAAACCAATAGGTTGTCATGGTATTTAACCCCGGTTAGCGCTAACCATGCTTCGAGCAACTGGCCGCTGGGCTATATTTCTCTGAAGATAATAGGTTAACAAGGTGGGTGAGGTTTTTTCGATATTCCAATCGGTTCCTAAGAAAATCCATCGTAAAGTTGGCCAATAGAATATTTTTCCATGCCAGTCACGCGCTTGGACGCCACGGGAAAAATGTCTCCCTCTCCCTCCCCATCCCCCTGCTCCCTTTTCGAATTTCTACTCCCGCCACGCAGGCTACCCTGTTCTCTGTGCCTTTTGTGCCGCCGGCTTCGGGTGGGGCTGTCACAAAATGTGACTTGAGGCGTTCATGTGTCCCCACATTTGTCGTATGACTGGATCCAAGGCGATGTCATCGGGATGTAATCTTAATTGGCTGGTCGTAACGCCCAACAGCACGGTCGTTCCTTCATCCTCTTCTTCTTTCTAGACTTTAGAATTTTCCTTGTTTCTTTTGTGAGAATTTGTCGAAACAACAATCAACACGCCGCACCTATTACCGGTAATTCACCAACTTTCTTCTCTGTGGTTGTTGGCCTATGATCTTTGTTTTCTGATGTTTCTTTTTAATCGATTTCATCTTCCTCAGGCACACACCCACCTCCAGCCAGGCATTAATGTGTCTACATACATGAAGCAGTTCCTCGCCAGCCAGACATCCATGATGGCGGAAGTCGAAGGAAATTGGCAGGCAGAAATATCAACTGTCAAAGAGAGAACAACGCATGTCTTCAACAACGAGTTACTCAGTGATGTGAAGTTTATTGTTGCAGCTTCCAATGCGGAATTCAATCCAAGTAAGAAGGCCAAGATGGTGATCCCAGCTCACAAATTCGTGCTTGCAATCAGCAGCCCTGTGTTCTATGCTATGTTCTATGGTCAAATGGCGGAGACTACAGACTCAATTGAACTGCCTGACTGTGAGTACGAAAGTCTGTTGGAGTTTTTTCGCTACTTGTACTGCGAAGAAGTGGACTTGAAGGGAAGCAACGTAATGCAAGTATGTTACTTGGCGAAGAAATACATGATCCCTTCACTCGTCCTGAAGTGTACCGATTATCTGCGAGATAATGTGGAAGGATCTAATGTGTTTTCTGTTCTGCTGCACGCCCAGAAATTTGAAGTTAAAGATCTGGAAGATCGATGCTGGCATGTTATCAGGACACAGGCGAGCGAAACTGTGACATCAGATGAATTTGTGAGTCTTGATAGAACTTTGGTTGGAACTGTCGTTAAGATGGACAAGTTATACGTTAAAGAAGTGGAATTGTTTAAAGCTGTTGACCGTTGGGCCTCAAAAGAAATTGAAAGACAAGGGCTAACACCTGCAGGCAATATAAAGAGACAAGTTATTGGAGACGAAATTGTGAAAGCAATACGATTCCCATTGATGTCACTAAAGGAGTTTGCCTCTGTGGTCCCAGACTGTGACATACTAACAATGAAAGAGGTTGGTGATATGATGAAATACTACTGTGGTGTGTTAACAACACCCACACCCTTTATGGAATCGTCAAGGTTTGGACCTTTACTGCGATGCACTAGGTTTAAAAGAGTTGGCCCAATTGACCAGTCCAATGTTTCAAAGCATTTTCACAGTGTTACTGTAACTACCAACAAAACAATTTTCTTACATGGATTGCAGCTCTTTGGCAGAGAAGGTGGGAGTTACACAGCTGATGTTGAGGTTGCTGAAGATATTGAAAATAGCTCTGTTCTGATTAAGCAGTCAGGAAATTATGTATCAGAAAAGTGGGCTGACAAGAGCTATTATGTCTTTAAAGTCCTATTTCGTCAACCCGTTTGTTTGGAGAAAGGTACAGCATATAAGATTACTTCAGCTGTGAATGGCCTATCAGCCTTTCGTGGGGTATGTCAAAAGACATCTTTTGAGGTTGATGGAAGTGGAGTCACTTTTACTATAACCAACAACACTTATCCAGGCAATGATATTCCAGCATTGGTTTTTAGTGTTTACTGAATTGCTGAGCAGCTGCTAACATGTTTCTTACAAAGTATTCAATATGCATGGATGAGATAAAATTACTGCTTAATCAAATTCGATTGTACCTGTCAAGTTCTAACACTAAGGGTGTTGCCTCAAGCCTTAGTTTCAGAAAAATCAAATGGTGATTGCTTTCTGCTCAAAAGCTGTCCTTGTAAGATTCCAACCTCATTCCCAGGGTCTCTCCTCATGCCACCCCCGGAATGAGGTTGGCTGCTAATGCTAGAAAGAATTAGCAACTTGAGGACATTGCATTGTAAAATATAGTATTATAGAATTTTCAAGGTACGTATGTAGTACATTTACAGTGCTCAATATTTTAAAAATACATGAAAAAAAAAACAGCAACTTATTAATTACTGAAACTAGTCTTTGTAATCATTCTGTCCCTTAGAAGGGAAAAACCATTGGAAAAACCAGAGTGGGGGTGAAAAAGTTTTGGTGCATGGATTTTTGTTTTGAAGCCCACTTGTCTCCAGGGTTCTTTTTTCCTATGCATAGATGTGTTTTTTTTAGGTAGGAATTTTTTTTAGACAAGTTCCCCTTGCATAAATTTTTTTGGGGCAATTGTCACACAACAACCCCCCCTCCGGTTTTTGGGACTTTGAAGCAATTTTGTCTGGTGTACTTTTGCATCATTGAATGTAATCATGTAATCTGTTTCAAAATTCCAAGACTGGGTTTAAAGTGTGAAATTGGTGGGTTTCCTTTGGGAATTCAGTGGATTTTCCCAAATAGGGAAAGTTCTACCAAAACCAATGTTGGGTTCTTCAAAACTCATCATAACCCCATGTATGGGATCATTTAGACCCATTTAAACTCCATGAATGGGATTATATCGACCCAGTATAAAACCAAGGATGGGATTATGTTGACCCAGCCTAAACCCAAGGATGGAATTATGTTGACCCAGTATAAACCCAAGGATGGGATTATATTGACCCAGCATAAACCCAAGGATGGGATTAAGTTGACCCAATAGAGCCCCATTGGATTAAGTTGACCCAGCATAAACACAAGGATGGAATTATATTGACCCAGCATAAACCCAAGGATGGGATTATATTGACTCAGCCTAAACACAAGGATGGGATTATGTTGACCCAGTATCAACCCAAGGATGGGATTAAGTTGACCCAGTAAAGCCCCATGAATGGGATTAAGTTAACCCAGCATAAACACAAGGATGGGAATACATAGACCCAGAAAAGTGCCATTAATGGGATTAAGTCAACCCATTATAAACCCAGTGATGGGATTATATGACCCAATCAAATCCCATGAACAGGATTGAGTTGAGCTAGTGTAATCCCAATAGGACTACATGTGAGCTCCATCATTTCATAGTTATCCTGAGATAAAGTTGCAAAAACTTGAATGTACAAAATTATAAACAAAACTGTTTATTCCAGAATAATGTATACATGAAAAGTACTACTGTAACAGCATACATAAAAACATAAGGCAAGAATTAAGCCAGAATTTGCTAGCCAAATAAATGTTTGCTCCCAATTTTCTTCCTTCAGTAAAACAATTCAAGCCTGTTGTAGCTGAGTTGGTGTCTCTAATTTATGAAATTACTATCTTGTTAACAGTTTTGTGTATTGATAACTTTCTATACATACACAAAAACAGCTTCTGGGTATAAGCAAAACACAATATCACCAACTAAGTCAAAGCATGAAGTCCACAGAAGGCTGCATTGCTGGGGCGACCTGCACCATTTGCAACACCTCACAAGATTGGTTCAAAACAACACTAAACAAAGAATTAAAACAATGGAACCTAGCCATAAAACAATAGAGGTGCAACTGATAAAGATCCAGTGAAATTAGAGGTTTCAAAGAGGTGCAGCCCTACCCGCATTGCTACACTTGAATTTCTTTATCAACATCATCTTTGTTTAAGGGGTTTGTTTCCCCCTCTTTAAGAGAGATATAGTTGTTTTTTATGAGTTTCTTTATTAAAACCTGTTGCAACTGAGTTGGTGTCAGGTTTGTTAAATTACTTTGTTTAATGGAAAACTTTGACTTAAGGACAATAACTGTTCTCTTGATAGTATTCTTCCAAAAACAGCTTTAATAACCACATTTGAGGAGGCTGCTGTTGAAGGAACTGTGAAGTCCTTTGGTAAGTGACTTGTTGCCTTAACTAGATATCCCAGTTTCATGGTCATCACTACTGTCAACTGGTAGTGTAGACAATGATTCAGCACTGTCTGAATTTGAGGAAGCATCCTTGAAACAAGATACAAAGTGGAACTATAAATTATGTAAGAGTAATGCATTGATATATTTCTTGGCCCCAGGTGTTTAACCAAGCTGAACTGTACTGCATGTATGTTCTTTTGAATACATTTCCAGGCAAGATAATAGGATCTTATTGGAAGATGATCGAATTATAAGCAATGCAAAGAGGAGTTATGAGAGGTATCTGGGAACTACATGAATGGAGGGCCATTTCACCACTGTATGAACCATCATACAGGAAAAAAATGTTAACAAGAGTGATTACAGATCAGGGACTAAGAAAAAAACTAACCTGTTCTGTTGATGTACAAGGTGAAACAGGCCGATCATGTACACTTATTCTGAACTTTTTCCCAGGTGGTTCTGTGCATGAGGAAGACTTCTTTTTCACCACCTATAATACAAAAATAAATCAAAATTAATGCACAGCCATTCAATATGTCACCAAATACAGAATGTCTGGTCACAGAAAGTATTGTCAGTATTGGTTACAGTAGGTCATTGGAAATTCCTATGGGAGGATTGGTTTAAGAACTACACTTTGAGAATAAATATGAAGCTAAACTGGGATTTCCTGGGTGGGGAGAGGGGTACTAGGGGCTGCAAACAAAAACCTTTCTGTGGGAGGACACAATCCCCACTTTGAATGTTGATTTTCACTGCCAATAGAGGGACAAGGACAGGCTAGAAGGTTTTCTTTCCTCTTTCTATCTTCCTTTGTGATGCCATTGAACATAAGAATAAACAAAGTATTCAATTTTTGAATAAAAAATGTATCAAGTGTCAAGTATAAAAAATGGTAACCATCAAGAAAACCTTTCACTGAGTTTATTTATTTTTCTAGTTATTAATTTAACCCTGAAGAATAAGTTACCTTTATTAACTTGGAACTCTCAGCTAGGCCTGTAGGCTTAGTATCCACTGAGCTGTCCTCTGGTGACTCTTGTCCAGCCTTGATGTATGCAATAAGAAATAAGGAAGTGAAACATTTATACACCCATGTAGTTTGTGTGTTAATTTACAAAGTTGTTTTGAGACTGAGGGGTGGGGTAGCTATTAAGAACAAAGTTGACCCTTCAACACATTTTTGTATTGCATAGTTCCCAAAAAATATCCATATCCTCCCACAGAACTATTGGGGGGTATAAAAGACCAACAATTTAAAACAAGTGTATGAAGTTCAAAAAAATTAGGGAGGTATGAATAGTTTTAAACATTAGTAATTCTTAGAAATAAAATCTCAAGGGAAAGGCCAAACCTTTTTTCCATTGCTCCGTTTTTGGTAACGTCTTAGTTCGTTAAAATAGTCTTGGATGTGCTGTGCAATTGTTAAAACCGATTTCCGGGATGCTGCACTCTGATTCAATTTCTGACACAAATTTCTTTTATTCAGCTTTCATTGTTGGTGTGTTAAACTTTGGATATTTTCCTTTCCAGTGATCAGTCGCAAGTGTGCCAACCTTCTTGCGCCTGTTTAATAAAAATTAGTAAGATGTTGTAAGATGCAATATATTGCCCAGCCCCTCCCAATTAAACCAGGATTATTATCAATATACGCGGCCAAATAGAAAATCGGCCTCTTCAAAACACACGCTCAGCGGGCCGCAAAAGACTGACAGCGGGCTGCTAATGCATTATCAGCCCTACAGCTGATTGGTTCTTGCTTCATCATCCGATGGATTTTAACCAATTAGAGTAAGTCTAGTGTTGACGCGGGAAAACCATTCATTTGCGAAACTCCGGTTTTGAACTGCAGTTTTTTCAGTCGTCGAATCGTCTTCGAGCGAAAACTGAAGTAATGGAAGAAATTAGCAGTCAAAACTCAGATTTGGGGCTAGAAGATTTGGACAAATTAGAAGCAAAAGGTTAGGCGGAAAATACAAAGAGAGCCACTTCGTGGGGGATCAAAAAATTCGAGAAATGGTAAGATAAGATAAGATAAGATAAGATAACTTTATTTATACACGGTATTTCCATCAGCTTAATTAATTATTATCAACTAACTCTCTATCTACTTAATTACAATCACAAGAGAATAAAAAATAAAAACAATAAAAAACAAAAGGCTGCTTTTCTTGGAGGCCGTGTTTAAAATCTTACTTAAAACTTACTTAAAACTGTGGCGACTCAATTTATTTTTAAAATCTCTCAAGGAAGTCGCTTGTCTTAATTCCGGGGGTAAACTGTTCCACAACTGAGCTCCACTGTACTAAAGACTTCTCTTTAGGTAATCAGTGTGGGGTTTTGGAAGAGCTAGTGCGTTTTCAGTATTCCTCAAATGATAGGAATTCACACTATCGCGAAAAACAAAACTAGATCTTAAATATTCAG
>JAEMWC010000407.1:390000-400000 GCA_016490735.1 Pachyseris speciosa
CGTTAAATAGGTGTTCATCAGTGTAAATACTGCGATACACTCAAATCTCGTTTAGTGGGGCAACAAATTGCTGTCCAACAACAAAAACCTGTGTTTGAAAATTTTGCTACTTCGGCCAGCAAGCTCACATGCGCGCGAAAAAGGGACCAATAACTAACAGAATTTGTGTGACATCATCACTTGGTCGTCATAAATTCAGCGGTATCACTCAAAACGTGTTGACGGGCTCCGGTCAGCAAAAAGAGTGAGGGCCCAAAAAAGACTAGAACCATTGAAAAGACATTGAAAACCCATCTGAAGAAACGAAACTACAAACACTTGATCACGCAAAAGTACTTCTAGGAACAATAAGTAGATTATGTATTTTCCAAATGCCGCAGGACTTACGCCACCGACGCCAACGACTGATCACGCCAAAAAGCTGCGCCAAATACGCCAGACGTTGGCGTAAATCGCCTGGTGCCACGCCGAAGTTCTTCGGCGTAACATACATGTTTTCCAGTATGGGGTCGAGGGGAGAAATCTCCACTTGCAGTTGCAGTGAGAGGACATATAGACATGTTCACTTCCCGTGTTACCAATGCAGGGGAAGTGCAACCGATAGAAACACCGCCGACCGGTTAGCTCAGTGGTAGAGCACCAGACTACCGTGCGCGATATCGCGGGTTCAAAGCCTGACGGCCGGACCAACACTCAAGGTCTTTAAATAATTGAGGAGAAAGTGCTGCCTTTGTAATGACATCTACAAACGGTTAGACTTTCTAGTCTTCTCGGATAAGGACGATAAACCGTAGGCCCCGTCTCACAACTCTTCATAATTCTCTGATTGCGTGGGACGTAAAAGAACCACTAGGGACGTGACAAAACTCTGGCTGTGACCAACCCTAGTGCTGACCTGTTCCATTCAGCAAGGGGCCGGCCTGGCGTGATGTCCCAAAAAGGCTTATAGGTGCATGAGGCCACACGTATAACAGCCATGAGCCAATGGGACTTTGCCGAGTGCTGAAATCATGCACATGTAGATGCAGATGTAGAAACACCGAGTTACGACAATGGCGAGAATCTAATCTCCTTGCTACTGAGACTATGACCGCTAATTTTAGCCCACCTACTGATCACGAAACTGTTGAATTTGAGGCGAATATTAGCGAAGGATCTGATGAAAATGAGGATGCTAATTCTCTCGATTTCGACTAAGATGAGGAGGAACCCTCTGGAAAACAAGGTATTGAACGTCAAAACCCTCTTAAGAAAGTAGTTCGAACCGCAGTTCCTATATAATATTTGGCACTTTAATTTACAGTACAAGATTAATTATCTGGTACATCATTAAGGAAAAAAGAAAAAGAAATCTGGAGATCTGGGTCTTCTGTCATCTTGGTGGCCTGATGAATGTACGTGTATGCTTCAACATTTATCTTGATGAACACACTTCATAATCAACATTGCCATAACTTCGTGACAATAACAGTATTAACAGAAATTTCAAGCTCACGATACAACTTTTTAAAGACATATGTTTCGGCATGACTCATGCCATCATAAGTTTAATGTGTTGTTCCCTTTTCCAATGTTTATAAGTACGTTTACAATTTGAGTACGTTAGCAATTTGAAATTTAAAATACAGTAACAGTTACAATTATGCGCGTGCAAATGCACGAGTGTGAATTACGTAATCGAGTCACAAGAAGCAAAAATCGTTGTTGTGTTGTAATTGCGCATTTAGTTCTGGTTTTAAGCGGCTGATGTAGATCGCTTCTTTGAGCTTAAGACAATGTCTAGTTTTAGCTGAATCTATAATATTGAAGCAGTCAACCGAGCATTTGCGTTTACAACTAGGTGAACTGTTCAGGTGTTTGAAAACAATCTCTGGTTGTGTATCAATTTACTTGTGCGGGATGTAACTCCCGTTACAATGGCGAGACGTCACGCCACTTTACAACCAGGGTAAAAGAGCATCTCTCAACTGACAAAAATTCTCATGTTTTCAAACACCTGAACGGTTCACCTAGTTGTAAACGCAAATGCTCGGTTGACTGCTTCAAGATTATAGATTCAGCTAAAACTAGACATTGTCTTAAGCTCAAAGAAGCGATCTACATCAGTCGCTTAAAACCAGAACTAAATGCGCAATTACAACACAACAACGATTTTGGCTTCTTGTGACTCGATTACGCAATTCACACTCGTGCGTTTGCACGCGCATAATTGTAACTGTTACTGTTGCCATAACTTCGTGACAATAACAGTATTAACAGAAATTTCAAGCTCACGATACCACCTTTTAAAGACATGTTTCGGCATGACTCATGCCATTATCAGTTTAATGTGTTGTTTCCTTTTCCAGTGTTTATAAGTACGTTTACAATTTGAGTACGTTAGCAATTTGAAATTTAAAATACAGTAACAGTTACAATTATGCGCGTGCAAATGTATGAGTGTGAATTACGTAATCCAGTCACAAGAAACAAAAATCGTTGTTGTGTTGTAATTGCGCATTTAGTTCTGGTTTTAAGCGGCTGATGTAGATCGCTTCTTTGAGCTTAAGACAATGTCTAGTTTTAGCTGAATCTATAATCTTGAAGCAGTCAACCGAGCATTTGCGTTTACAACTAAGAAAACCGTTCAGGTGTTTGAAAACATGAGAACTTTTGTCAGTTGAGAGATGCTCTTTTACCCTGGTTGTAAAGTGGCGTGACGTCTCGCCAATGTAACGGGAGTTGCATCCCGCACAAGTAAATTGATACACAACCAGAGATTTTAACGCATCTGGAATAGGATCTTTAAAACTGAAAAAATTCTTGAAACAACTCTTCTACCACTGGGGAAAACACAACAGGTATCTGATACTTCAAACTGCCATTTGTGGGTGATTTCTCTACCGTCGCTCGCAAAAAACTAAAACGCTTGTTAAACGTTTATTGCAAAGATATAGACATCAGAATTGTTTTTTCTTCTTTCAAAATCAAGAATTTTTTCAGTTTTAAAGATCCTATTCCAGATGCGTTAAAATCTCTGGTTGTGTGTCAATTTACTTGTGCGGGATGTAACTCCCGTTACAATGGCGAGACGTCACGCCACTTTACAACCAGGGTAAAAGAGCATCTCTCAACTGACAAAAATTTTCATGTTTTCAAACACCTGAACGGTTCTTTTAGTTGTAAACGCAAATGCTCGGTTGACTGCTTCAAGATTATAGATTCAGCTAAAACTAGACATTGTCTTAAGCTCAAAGAAGCGATCTACATCAGCCGCTTAAAACCAGAACTAAATGCGCAATTACAACACAACAACGATTTTTGTTTCTTGTGACTCGATTACGTAATTCACACTCATGCATTTGCACGCGCATAATTGTAACTGTTGCTGTATTTTAAATTTCAAATTGCTAACGTACTCAAATTGTAAACGTACTTATAAACACTGGAAAAGGAAACAACACATTAAACTGATGATGGCATGAGTCATGCCGAAACATGTCTTTAAAAAGTTGTATCGTGAGCTTGAAATTTCTGTTAATACTTCATAATCAATGATTACTCCTAGTAAAAATATGTGTTGTATGCTGTATTTTTTCTTTTTTGGATTAAACATGTGCAAGGAACCTTTGTAGACCACATTTATAACATGACATTCTTTTAATACTTTTTTTCAGGGCGTTGTTAGCTCAGTTCAAACCGAGAGAAAACTTGCAAGTGAAGACTCTGCACCACGTCATGCATTCTTGGTTGGTTCATCATTTCAAACATTAAACCTCTTCAGAGAACTGAACAACTGAAAATAGCAGAAGCTGTAGCAGTTCTTTTAGAGCTAGTGTCATCTACGGCAGTATTTTCTAACAGGTGTCTTTTAAACAACATTGGCTATAATGGCACAATGTGTTGCTCTGGGGATGCTTTTTTGATTCTAAATAATGGTCAAGAGTCTGTGGTAAAGATTGAAACATTGCTGTCAGTTAATTGTGGGACTAAATTTTGCAGTATACTTGGAAAAGGCTATGTGTATCAGTTTCAGTATGATGTCAGTGGGCAGATTTCTTGTAATTATTGGACTGGTTTTCACAAGGTTAACAAAAATCCGGCTGATGAAGTTTTCCTTGTTGCTGAGAACATCTTCAGAAAAGTTATGTTGTATGACTTTGACAATGATTTACTGACTGTTGTAGACCACATGCGCCCTTGCAGTGACTTCCCATATACTCCTATTGTGTCTGTATTTCCTGAAAAGGGAGATATGTTGCTAATCCAGGGTGAAGATCCCAGTGATTTCTGGTATGGTCACACACAAGATGTGGATTATTTAAACAAGACCAAGAGTACAATAATGATTACTAGCTGCATAGGTTGCCTGTGATGGAAAGAGAAAAAGCAAAGATGGTTGTACAGTATACATGTAGTATATGATATTTAGGAAATAACACCTTTTCCACAAATTGATATCACGTGCAATAAAGCTCATTTTGTAGTTTGATTGTAGTTTTTCAAAGGATCCAGAACCCCTGCTTCGAACGGAAATGGAGAATAGTTAGCTAATAGTATGCAGAAACTACTATGCTGGAGTCAATGCCAGACGGAAACAATTAGAAATGGAACTCATTTTTAGGCTCGGCACTATGCAAACAGAGGGCCTAAGTAATGTTTTTCATTTCTTATAAATGGCGTACGTGCGTCCTATTTTCCGCGCGCTTAGCTCTTAGTAACGTTTCTTTCAATTTTACAGTCGCGCAAACATTTAACGGTTTTCACACTGAAGAAGAGCTATGTCCGAAACGTTTGTGTTTTTTCACAAGATGTTGGTTTGGCACTTTTTTCTCAATTAAATAATTTTTTTTTTATTTTGTATTGATTTAAGTGTCACGCATCTACTGTGGAGAACCATTTCTTTAATTTTGTTCACCCAACATTTGCAGAAACTACTCCTTTATCCACAAATTGTTTCTATAGTATTCAGATTGGTGGGCATAATTTTGTTGCCAATTTTGGGAATAGCATCACAACTTTGGGAACAAATTGGGAAATTGTCCTCATATGATTCGCAACATTGGGAAAGACGTGGGAAATTTTAACCATGTTATTCACAACTTTGGAAATGGCATGGGAAATTGTTCCAATATTATTCACAACATTGGGAAAGATGTGGGAAATTGTTCCAATATTACTAACAACTTTGGGAATACCATGGGAAATAGTTCCAATATTATTCACAGCTTTGGGAACGACATGGGATATTGTTCTAATGTTATTTACAACTTTGAGGATGACATGGGAAATTGCTGCTATATTATCCATAACTTTGGGAATGACATGGGAAATTGTTCCAATAATTTTCACAACTTTGGTTACGACATGGGAAATTCTTCTCATATTATTCACAACTTTGAGAACGACATGGGCAATTGTTCCAATATTATTCACATCTTTGGGAACGGCATGGGAAATTCTTATCATGTTATTCACATCTTTGGGAAAGACATGGGAAATTCTTCTCATATTATTCACAACTTTGGGAACGACATGTGAAATTCTTCTCATATTATTCACAACTTTGGGAATGACATGGGAAATTGTCGCTATATTATCCACAACTTTGGAAACAACATGGGAAATTCCTCTCATATTATTCACATCGTTGGGAACGACATGGGAAATTCTTCTCCTGTTATTCACATCTTTGGGAACGACATGGGAAATTCTTCTCCTGTTATTCACATCTTTGGGAACGACATGGGAAATTCCTCTAATATTATTCACAACTTTGGGAACGACATGTGGAATTCTTCTTATATTATTCACAACTTTGAAAATGACATGGGAAATTGTCGCTATATTATCCACAACTTTGGGAACAACATGGGAAATTCCTCTCATATTAGTCACAACTTTGGAAATGACATGGGAAATTGTTCCAATATTATTCACAACTTTGGGAACGACATTGGAAATTCGTCTCATATTAGCCACAACTTTGGGAACGACATGGGAAATTCTTCTCATATTATTCACAAGGTTGCGATCAACATGGGAATTGTTCCTATAGTATTCACAACTTTAGGAACGACATGGGAAATGTTTTTCTTTTATTCACAATGTTGCGAACGACATGGGAAAAGTTCCCAACTCATTCCCATTGTTGGTAATTACTTTCTGTGTTGGTTCACAGTGTTTTCCCAATCTTGGGACTTAAAAGAATGCAAAGCCTTCTCCCCAAGAAAATCCCATTGGAGAGCTCATGGGAAATGGCTAATTCCCAAATTTATCCCCAAACTGGAATATTTTATCCCAGTTTTTACCCAATAATAGGAAAATTTCCCATTTTTTCCCAACTGGGAATCTTGAAAAGTTTCCTGTGATTGCTACCCGCGAGGGCAGCTTCCTAATCCCGCCCTGAATCTCGATCTTGAAGTTATCCGTCTCGCTATTTCGCTGCTTATCCTTTGGTTCGTTGTTTGTTAGCAGTTCCCAGGTCCCTAGTGTGTAGAAAGTTTCAGCGGTCTGTATGGAAAGCCATGACTGCATTGTGATACTTATTTACATTCTTTAGGGTGGTTTTTTCTCATTATACGCGGTGGTTACATCATTATATGCGGCGACTTGTTTCTTGTATTCTGTGTTTATTCCATTATATGTTGTGCTTATTCCATTCTACGTGGTGGCTTTGTCATTATATGCGGTGCTTATTATATTATAATCGGTGCTTAGTTTTTATTGTATATGCGGTGTTCTATGCCGATAGGTTTTACGCTCATTATTGTTCTCCCAAGTTTCCATCGGACAAGCATGCCACGTCTTCTGGTTGCACTCTCTCAGCTTCGAATGTTTCCTTCAAAATTCCTAGCCCCAATTCATTTAAAACCGGTTCCATTTGGCCGAAAAACCATGAGACGAGCGACGAAAGACACGAAATGTTCCAGCTTCAAAATGGCAGTCAGTGCCTCATACCCAGGCCTTCTTGTGTTGTTGGCCTCGTTTCAAATTAAATGACAACGAGGCTCCGTAATGATAATGAGAAAAGCACCGCACATAAAGAATTAACCACCGTACATGATGAAATAAGCACCTCGTGTAAGAAAAAAATTACCGCTTATAACACAATAAGCACCGCATATAATGACAACGCCACCAAGTAGAATGGAATAAGCACAACCTATAATGGAATAAACACCGAATACAATAAACAAGTCACCACAGATAATGATGTAACCACCGCGTATAATGAGAAAACCACCCTAAAGAATGTAAATAAGTATCATAAGGCAGTTATGGCGTTCCACAGGTCTGACCTCTATACATGACGAGGCGAATGAATCCAGACAATAGTCCAGTTTCGAGTTCGCCAAGACCGCTGAATAAAAGCACTGAGAACGCATTCATACAGGGTTGGCCTCGACCTAAAGTAAAACATTCACAAATACTAGCGGGAAGGTGCCACAAATTTGAAAATTAAACAATACGAAGAGCTTTAAACAAAAAAAATTGTGATTGATGTGAGGCATCGACGAGATGTGTTGACAAGATATGTTTTCTCTTTTTTTTTGTTCCTGTTGTTGTTGTTTTTTATTAGTTTTTTTTATGTTTGCATTAATAAAGGCTACACTACGTGACAACACAAAAACTACATTAGAGCTACATGAGCTAACAACAGCACAGTGAGAATGCTCAACCTGTTGCGTCCATTGTTTGTCGACAACTTGTTTCTTACAAATAGTCAAATTCATAGTTATAGCACCAGAACAGCCAACAATTATCGCGTGCATCATTGCCGAACTAATATGAAAAAATTCACAATTCAGGTCCAAAGATCTGGAATCCCTCCCTGTTACAATCACTTCTCTATCAAGTTTTCCTAACTTTAAGAAGAAACTGCTACAGTTTTTAGTAAAATAATTGCTGAATTGGCTAGGCCGCACACTATCTATCTATATTGTCAATATGCACAAGGTGGCCTCAACTAAAAGCCTGCTGGTTTCTAGAGGTCACCTTGCCACAGATCGTTGTACTTATAAATTGTTAAGACGGAATCCACCAGAAGTTCGAGTAACAAGTGGACAAAAACCTTGTACCAAGATTATTTTCATCGTATTGTAAACTTCTGTACGACTGTTTTAAATATCATCTAAAAAAAATCATTTCTAGCAACACCAAACGTCGAAAACGAATGTTGAAGTAATGTATGAAACACTTGAAAGTACTGGTGAAATGAAACTGATAATGAAATTTTGCCTGTGTTTGCACAAGGTCTCTAACTTTGAAATTTATTTTCTCTCGTTCCCATGGGAAATTGTTTTCGATGTTATTTCAGGCAATTACCTATGTATTTAGCTTTACGAAAATGTAAAATGACTGTCAAATACTTATTATTATTCTGGTACCAGATTTTTGTCCACTAAAACCTGAAATTTCTCGATTTTCTAGCGCATTTCGTCTTAATGCATTAAGAAAAAAGGCAAATAAATGATGATGATGATGATGAGTTCACAATTTAGTACGAGGTTGCGAGGGATATAAACACTTGTGCAATAGGTTATTACCCTTGGTTACAATACGTGCCCCATTTTGAAGATAAATGGCCAAGCTCTTACCACTTCTTTAAATGGCAGTCTCCAACTCATAAATAGCTTTATTTTCCAGCAGTATATACAGTATACTCGGAAAGATGGTACGAGGGCGTTATTTCTTCAATAATAGACGTATTGCTTAGCAATGAGCAGAACGTGATTAAGAAATAAGAATTCATCATTGCGCTCTCAGCTACCGAAAATTATGTCCGCCTTAGTAAGTGAATCTACTTTGACATCAAGGTCGTTAAGCCAGTCCGAGAGATCCTTCCAGAACATGAGAACATAGGGCAAGATGTAAACAAGTGTGTTGTACATGTAATGATTTGTAAATTTAACCACATGCACTGTCACATTCCAACACGTTAGCACGCACCTGCATGTATGTATAAGCGCTTGGTTTTGCATAATACAGTTACTTGATCAGTTGCACAGCTAGGCGTAACATGGTGGAAGCGATGAGGTAGTAAATGTTAAGCTGTTCTAAAGCCTGAATTTTGGGGCATCATGGCCTCTCCCAACTCTCCGTTTCCAAGTCTCAAATAGATGGTCGATGATAAGGACCATATTGAAGTTTACATTAAAGATATAACAGATTATTGCGTCATGAAGAACTGGTAAGACCCAGAGAAAGAAACTGTTAAACGGAAATGGATTAAACCGGACAAAGCAATGGCTTTCCTCTGCGTCCAAAGGGTCAGGTAACTCTTTACTGCGAAAGAAAAAGGAAAATTCACCTCTTGGAGTTCTTAGTGGTTGATGTACCACCTGGAAAGTCGTCACTTCTCAGTAGTCGGGATGCGCAGGCTCTGCACTATTTACAGATTTATGCAGATGAAACCCATGCGGTCAACGTGGAGGGCTCTGATAGCAAGACGACCACAGCCTTTTTGTCTCTCCAGCCAGGAAGAATTACAAAGGAAGAGGTCCTAGAACGCTACAGTAGCGTGATCAAACTAGACCGGGGAAAACACCTAGGCAGCCCCTCGCAATTAGAAATGGACCCTGACGTCACAAGCTCCTGTCCACGCTTCAAGGCATCGTGTTCCAGTGGCCAAGCTTGATAGAGTTAATGACGAACTAAAGAGGCATGCACTGTCACATTCCAAGACGTTGGCACGCACCTGCATGCATGTATAAGCGCTTGGTTTTGCATAATAAAGTTACTTGATCAGTTGCACAGCTAGGTGTAACAAGTGCTCTAGAGATTCATCTGCATCTTCCATAAAAGGAAAAGTCCGATGATAGTTTTAATACCAACTCTTTTCAGACATTCGTTGCTAAATATCTATTTAGTATTTTATTCTGAAATTTTCGAGTCTTTGTGTCCATTGCAACAGAAAAAGGAGGGCTATAAAAATTAATCTTCTTCTAATCTAAATCAACATGAGCATATTTTGCTTAGTATTTCGATTGAGCTGTCGGTTGTCTAATAACCTTAAAGC
>JAEMWC010000407.1:402500-412500 GCA_016490735.1 Pachyseris speciosa
TTTGCTTTCAGTACCATTTATATAAGAATCTATTTAGGCTAAATTAGAAAATTCTGGTTCTTATACGTGGGCTATTACTGTATTACACATTCTAAAAACTAAGAGGTGAAATTTAAACGTGGCCCAAAGCTAACCTAATCAAATTAAATCAAACATTTGTCTCTTACAAGTCACCCCTGCTTTGAGATTGACACTAAAAATAAAGAAGTAAAATTGAAATACAATCCAACGCTAACCTAATTAAATTACATACTTGTCACTCACAAGCTACATCTGATTTAAAATTGACACAAATAATGTAATAGATAGGACTTAAACCTGCTTAAAGAAGGTGCATGCATGATGTTCGATGGAACACCATTCCAGTCTGGTATGTAGCGATTATAAAAAGAAAAGCTGAAGGCCATATATATATATTTAGCCAGGCCAAGCCTAGAATCGGAGCTGCACACTCTCACCGAGCAACTTCGCATGGCTTTATTTGGGCCAGTTTAATTTGTGTCCAAAACAATTGAGCAGCAGCAGGGAAAACGAAGAGTTTTCGATAGCAAACGTTTGCAAAAAAAATACAGACATTCGAGAGTCCTAACTACTTTCAGATGAAAGCGTAACGGAATTCAAAGCGGATTAAAAAAAAACAAACACTACAAGCGAACAAAGTACGATGCGAGTGTTATGTTGGAAGAAGGAGAAGGTGGAGAAATTAAACAAGACTAGCTTGTATTAATAATAGCTTGTACTGATTAGTCTAGAAAAATCGGTATTTATTTTGACATTAATGCCCGTAGAAAAGAAAATAAAGGGTAAAAACTGATCGTTAAGAGCAGTCAACAGGAATTGACCGCGGTTCAGAAACAACAGAACAACAAACACAAGTATTACAAGAAAACAAAGCAGAATACGAATAACATTTCTTCGAAGATTCTTGGAGAAGGTGGAGAAATTAGACAAGTAACAAAAATTGCTTAGCAATTTTGACATAAACGTCCGTAGAAAAGACAAAAAAGAGGTCCACACCTGATCGTTTAGAGCAGTCAACAGGAATCGCTGAGGCAGCAATCACTCGGAACGCGACAGAGCTGAATAATAGCGCCATTTCCCACAAAATCTTTCCTTGGCTGACACAAAACTCTAAAGAGCTTGGATAGTTTTACTGGTATTACCATGTCTTCCGAAGAACCTTCTTCAATTAATGATTCTCAGTGGCAAAGCGTCATCCAGTTAACGAAGAAAGCGCTTGCCAAACCACACCAGCATTTCTCTCGCAGACCCGTCCAATATAAAATTTATCAAAGCCAGCCCAGCCTGTCGACCCATTTCGGTGTTTTTAACATCCAAACGCTGATTCTTACCGTTTCAAACAAATTAAGACGACATGTTTATAGACGGCGAAACTTAATATTGTTGTTTACAGGCCGCTTTCGACGAAGATCTCTAAAACGTTTTTCAAATTTTGACAACTTTATGTCAGATTTTGAGACGTGCACATGCATATGCATTTGATCGGCTTTTTTTTACTCGAGTTTTAATGCTTAATTTTACGAGGACTCATTGTGATTATGTGTTATTAAGATAAGGGCAAAAGTTTCTTAACGCTGTTGAGGTACCAAGGTCGAAAAACAGTCAGCCAAGCCGAGTAAAAACACTCGTTAGCTTGCAAAGAAAACAACGTAACAAAAAAAAACAAACAAACAAACAAACAAACAATTCAACTACTTCTTTGCGTCCAAAACGAGTACAGATGATTGTTATTTATATCCATTGGAGAGAAAAATACAAGTTTCATCCCTGAACAAAAGTAACAACGATTAAACCAAATGTTAAGCTTCTATTTATTTAATTTACCTCACTGTCCTGCGTTGTGTTGTAGAGGTTTCTACCACTTGAAAATACGTAAGCTTCAGTAAGGTAAAAACAAGCATCCGCAAAAATAGCAAACGGTTTGTCCAAAGAAAGAGCTTTTTCCACAGAGTTTGAGGTACTCGTTCCTCCCATTAACACAGGTGAACTGTTAAGTGACCTTTCTTAGTGAGATGCAAGATGCCGCGGTAAAGTGAAAGCCCTTGAAGCGTTGAATTATACTGTTTTCAACCGCTTAATCCATCCAAGTTTGAAGCTTTTCTTGAGAAAAATCGCTCTTCCCTTCATCACTTGAAAAGTCACGTTCCGGAGTATCTTTTGACAAGTTCTTGATTTTTATGCTTTTTACGCGAATTTAAAGACAAACTTCGATCGAAGACGATGAAGTTGTTTTGCTCAAAATGAAGAAACCAAGTGAATGTGAAATTACGAGCCGCAGAAAGCGCGCGAAAAATTAAGCCTCGATTTGGTTTGGGTGTCCCACACCTGGCTTGAGCCTGCGATCAAATCGAAAGCAAGTACCTGGTCAGCGGTCAACTTCAAAAAAACAGCTGCCCTCGATGAGGTCTCAACTTGAGCCCGCGATATGGTCACGTGACACTGGTCAGCGGATACCTTGTTTTGACAGGTGTCAATTGGTTATAAGATGGATGTCCAGTATCAAAGACTTACGCTGTAAACTAGCTGGTCAGCTGGGCCAGGTGGAGTATGGCCGCCATGTGGGATTATTATGATTATTATTAGGATATTATTAGTTATTGGGCAACTCCACCGTCGTCGTCGTCGTCGTCGTCGTCGTCGTCGTCGTGCGGGCCCACGAGCAATACCGCTAGCCATTTTTACCATGAGAAAAGCAGTTGACGGGTTTCTATAGGTATGGTGCTCCGCTTCGCGGCCCTTCGGGCCGCTGGAGCTCCGCTAATAATAAAGCCATTACATTTTGCTCAGAGGAGTAGCAGGGAACCGAAAGATCCTCACACACCGACGTTTGAGGCACATTTATTTATTTATTGGTTGAACCAAAAAAATAACTTCAAAGGTATGGCTTTTTCTTTTGCTTGAGACGTGAAGATAATAAAAGCTGCTATTATAGCTAAGTGCCATCACACACTTTACCAGTGAAAACAAAAAAAAATAGTAGACAAAGTACAAATGTTTGAAACGAAATCTTTCTATCAAAAGCGCTTGCCGTAGAAAGTGATCATGAAAACTCCGGGACCTTCCGGTCTGAACTAAGAACTGAAGCAGCTTCATTTCGAACGACTTCCTGCGTGGATGCTTGATATATAACTAACTTCTAAAATGTTAGCCTAAATTTTAGGCTACTCACAGGCGCAGTTACAATTTTGTTCTTCCAGCAAACTGTCCGCAAATAACCGAATTCACCAACAAATTTTGATCTTAGTGGCATGAGACCTCCTGAAGCCCAGTAGAAACGATCCAGTTTGTTTTATTAAGGCGCTGTATAAAAGTCCTTCTGACCGAAAACAGGCCATACAGTCTGATGTTCCTAAAACAAAATAAATCAGAATCTTTCCCCGAATTCAAGAAGTTGGTCATCTTTGCTATCCTGCTTGACTAAGTTTTATTGAAATCTAATTCAAATGCTCACACTCGATGGAAAAGTAGATAGAAGTTATTAGAAGGCTGTCTCTTTCCGTTCTGATGGGAATTTGTTTTAATACTGTCAGGAATTATCCTCTTTCACTGCGACATTCACCAACTAAAGATTTTTTTTTTTGTAATAACCACTGGCAGTATGGGACATGAATTATTTGCTTTCTATAATCCCTCTACAGGTTTTCTTTTCCATAAGAGTCTAAGTAGATTGTTAACAAGGTAACATACAGGAGGACAAGGAATCTGATTGAATGCAGTTTATGATTTTTATATAATAACAAAATCAATGCGCGCGCTCTGATTGGTCAATCAGCTATGGTTTATTGTTCCAGTAAACTCATGGAAATTTCGCGCGTCTTCTGAATTATGATATAAAAGCAATATACCACAAGTTTCTATGGTTTATAGGCTGATAAACCACGCTGGATGTTGGAAGAACACTCGAATAATTCCTAAATCACTAGCCGCAGGCGAGTGATTTAGGAATTCTTCGATGACATAGTTACTTTGTATAATGTGATTTGATTTCTATCGTTCGTCTAAAACGTTCACCGCTGACACAAGGAGATCACGGAATTAAATGACTGTCATTGTTGCTGAGCTTACCTCGGATTTCTGGTGCATCCGCTGAGTTATTCTGAACAAGGAGTGGCTTGCTAGGTCAACGCCGCCTAGAATTAAAAAGGAATAACCCGGAACTTGGTCAGCATTCTAAGAAACTGAAACTCTGCTTTGTTTCATCATACCATAGAATTCCGAAAGTAACGCGTTATTTTTGCAAATGGCAAGGGCTCTCGGACTAGCCAAACCGCATTGAAAGGAAAAGCCTGTACCATTGTGAGCGTTCCTTTCCAACAGCTTTTTTCGTGCAAATGGTAAACGCCCGGGGTGGGGGGGGGGGTACTCCCTATAAGGGCCTGTATGGGGAGGCTCCGCCCGAAAGGGGTACCTTTTTCACGCTTCAGGTATATGAAAGGGGAGGGATTCACGAGTCCAAGTATATGAAAGGGTAGGGAAATCTGTCATTGAGGTATTTAAAAGGGCCTTTCATTAAAATATTTCGAACACACATACCTTATGACTGTACTGTTTTAATCTATTGAAATCTACATTTAATGACAAGAAGACTTCCTCTTTTTAGGTATACAAAAAGGGTACTATTTATCAATGGAAGGTATACGAAAGGGGTACCTTTTCTGTCAAAAATGGTATATAAAAGGGTAAGGGGACGGACCTCGGGGCGGAGCCTCCCGGTATTAAAATTTTGTGGGAGTGGGTAAACGCTATAAATCTCCCTTACCAGTCACTAAACGAACGTTTCTTTGTGTTGGCCACTGTAAGTCTGTGACATGATTTATTTGCATTCTGTAACCGTTCAACTTATAGCTTCTTTCTATTAACATCTAATCAGACGTTAAACAATGTGATAGGAGGCCAAGAAATTAGTGCATTCAATTTTGATGAGCTGCTTTGTACACTTTGATTTGATTTCCATCGTTCGTCTACAATGTTCATCTCTGACACAAGGAGATCACGGAATTAATTATAAGTACTTGTCATTATCGTTGAGCTAACCTCGAATTTCTGGTGCACAAAATGAGTTACTCTGAACAAGGAGTGACCTGCTTGAAGACTTCAAGGATTCATCCAGTACTGCCGGAAGAGTAAAAACCCGGCACTTGGTTATTATCATAAGAAACTGAAACCATTTTATCATACTATATTTTTAACATGCCTTTCGAACGTCATACACCATGTTATTATATAAATACCAACGAAATACCAGGTGAGCTTTCCCGAAAAAACATGACATCTTCACATGTAAAAAATGTGTTATCTTTACACATGAAAAGATTACCGTGCCTTTCGCAGCGAAAGTGAAATGGTTTGGTATTCAATGGTCTTTATAAAATAAACAGAACATTACATGGCCCCTTGGAGATAGGAAATTTCTCTTCTCGTGTTGAAAAATATTTCACTCGTTTTCTGCCCTCACTCGTGAAATATTTTTTCAACACTCGAAGAGAAATTTCGTATCTGCGCGCGTTTCTTCAAAACAAGGATAAACAAGATGACTCTAGTTTTGATTGAGAAATAAAGAAAATAACACCTACTTTGCCAATAACACGCAGCTTATCAGAGAAAGGAAAACAATCAGTAAAGAAAGTACAAATTCTTTGAGCAGAATCTTTGTCCCAGTAGCGCTTGCCGTAGAAAGTGGCATGAATTTTTATGTTTAAAGCGGGACCTTTTTGGCGTCTGATAGACCTTTTGCATGACCGTGTCACGTGACCTTGTCAGTAGAATATGGTCATGGTATGAGATAGATACCAGAAATGAAAAGAACGTGATGAAAGATTGTCAATTTTGAGGCTACCGACATTTAAGTGCATGACCTTAGAGTGGTTTGAAAGTTTGAAATTTGTATGCTGAATAACAAAGTGTTCCTTCCAGCAGCTTTTTTCCATACCTGAGAATCAGCTTATTTTTTTTTTCCATTAAAGTCAGAATAAAATCTTTCACCTGAACGTCGGTTGCTTCAAAGTTGACATTCTTACTAATTTCATCGCGCTCTTTCCATTTCTGGCGTCTGATTTGTACCACGGCCATTTTCATGACTGACAAGATCATGTGACATGGTCATGCAAAGCGCCTACTCAAAGAAACGACTCTCCTGCGTGGCTGCAAGATAAATTACTAGTTCCCAAAGTGTTAGCCCGAATTGTAGGCTACTCACAGGTGCCATTTACAATTTTGTTCTCCCAGCAAATTGCCCTCAAATTACAGAACTCACCAACAAATTCTTATCTCAGTGACATGAGACGCCCTGGAGGCCCAGTAGAAATGATGGAGTTTGTAGTATGAACGGGCTGTATCGAAGTCCACCTCCCCGCAAACAGGCCATACAGTCCGATGTTCTTAATTAAGATGGCTCACTCCGGTTTCTAGTTTGTAAAATTTTGGATCCTGACGCAATAAAAATGGGATCACCGAGTTTGTGTTTTACTGAGTTATTTCGCTTAAAGCTAAAATCAGGGATGTTCTAACAGGTTATAGAGCAGTTACTATTGAGGGGAAAAATGCTCACAACCTGTTCACAAGTGATTGGGCATTTGTTTGATGCCGCTATAAAGGTAACAATGTTAAAGACTGGTACTGATTATCCATCGATGCACAAGAGCCTTTAAAGCTTTAAACTTTTACATAACCACCTAGTAAACCTACAAAATGTTCATTTAAAAAGATTACTGGGGATCTGCTCGATCAGTTGGCGAGGAGAAGAAGGAAGAATACCTTTGCAAAACTACATTTTATAGCCACGCTCATTGTCATCTCACATCTCATTGGCTAGACTTAAGCCCTTATCCGTACCTTGTACAGCCTACCACCACCGGATTATCACGTGCGTACCATGCCTCGACATAAATTACATCATGTCGGGCCATGATGTTTGTTTTTAATTGTATGTTCATTTTGAGGGTCATGGGTTCAAGTCACATATGCAATATTCAGCTTTAACTGTCTCAGAAACAAGCACGGCCCTAATGTTTCATCACTGGCTGTGTGAACTAAAACAAAGCAGTAAATGGAGAAAACGTGGAACTGTTCTTAGGATGGAAGGACGCATTAGGGCTGTTTATACGAGAGAAATAAGCCGCGGCTTACTCTGGCCGCGGCTTACATAAGACGCGAAAAGAACCATTTATACGAGTAAAAACTCCTAGGCCAGGATAAGCCGCAGCTTGAGAAAGCCGTGAACGTAGATTTTGTACCATTTATACCGAGTGTTCGCGTCTTATGTAAGCCGTGGCCAGAGTAAGCCGCGGCTTATTTTCTCTCGTATAAACGGCCCTAATGTCTAGTTTGCTAGTTTTCGCACGAGTTTTGATAAGTGTTCCAAGGTTTCTTATGACCCGCGTTTTGGCCAATTCCCTTCATCCAGTAGTTAGAGCGTACGCTCATCAACTGGTTCTGCAGTGCGACTTCAGCGCAAAATTTCCTTTTTCTCTTGCTTTGTGACTGTGATTCCCACAGTTTCTTCTGAGATTAGGATCTATCACTTTCCTTAATTTTTTAAGACTTATTCTCATCAACAAGCAGGTCGCAGCAGAGCTTTAACCAGAGCATAAGTCACTACCCAGCAGATAAACGTGTATTTCATCAGCTGGATAGCGACCCAGTGTCCACTGCACGGCGTTTTGGCCTCTTTTTAAACAGCTGGGACCTGGTTGATGTGATTCAGTTGCGCAACAGAGTGTCCTCTATGTCTGTAACGTTATCTTCATCACTGACAAATGCGGAGAGTCTACCATTCAAAGTTGATGCTTCTTGTATATTTATCTCAGTCAAAAATATAGAGACTACTGAGCCATAAGCAATATGACCAAGAATATTTATTTCCGCTCAAACAAATACACTTGTCTAATATAATTTAATATGATGCTTTCTCCTAAAAGCGGCAAGTTTATCGTTTTTTTTTTTTAGTCTCACTTGAGTTTAGTTGGCTATTTACATGGATAAATAAAGTATTTTATACCTTTACATTAACTCGTTTATATATACAATTCTACATTTCTTTATCTGTTATCCACCTTAAATTCCAGTGAATTCTTGCGAACAGTCTTTCTGACTTAAGCAAAGAATTCAGCCTGAATAAAGACATACCGATTGGCACCAGTTGTTCAAAGAGCGGCGGTGATAAGTCGGTATCCATTCGATAACCGTGTATTAGTTGCAATGCAGTTTATCCGCTGTATATAGTAAGTTATCTGTTCTTTGAACAAGTGGGACCGGAAGAACTTTGAAGGTCACTCTCCTTCCCGTAATGCTCGTCCAAGAGACTTTAAATGACACCAATTGTGGATCCTTTTTCCAACTGAAAGGATACTTAAGATAAACTTACATTAATGTGTTAAACGTAAAGTTTCTTTCAGCGTTCATCGTTCACGTGTTCCTCACGGGTTAACTGAATCAATTCCTTTTTCTTTTCGTTTTGTTTTGTTTTGGTGTTGAAGAATTTCCCTTTTACTGCCCCGCTGAAAGTCATGTTACATTTAACTGCCCTTAAGCCTTTACCTATAACTTTGCATATATATCTTTTCTGTCATAGAATCACTCAGTGATGGCATTATCATGGCATTATTTACTGTGCGTTTTCTTGTTAAAACGGAGAGAGTGTTTGCTCTTTAGTTGCATTCTCGGTGACAATGGATTTTAACCCGGCAATCACAGCAAACATGGTGTTTTTCATTTGAATATGAAACGCTTCGAGATAGATCATAGACGATTATAGCTAGTCCCAACACATAAATATCTGATTGGTTCTAACCTGTTTGTTCACATACCTTGTGCAGGGTTAGATCAAGCTCTCTCCAGATGGTAAGGCATGAGCTCAAGAATTGACACTGATAAGACGTTAAGCTAACGTATTCACCGAGAAGCAGACTGAAATATTGACATATAACATGTATAAATATGTGAAATAAATCATGATATGAACTTAAAACAAACAAATAAATGTGGCATGCGATTCTTGTAGTCATCATCTACTTAGGCAATTGGACGTAAAAATCCGGGCTTGGCTGGCTGAATTCTGCCCACAGTCGCAGGTTAGTGAAGCCCCTGATTGTCAATGCAAATCTCATCTCAGTGGCTTCGATTACACGTAATTTCACTAAAAGTGGAGTATGCTGCACAGATGTAGGATATTTTCCTTTTTAAGCTTCACCCAAATTTCCTCCTTGATGTGACACTGTAACACGGTCCTTTTCCCGCTTCAAGCTCGCCGGTCAGAAGAAATAGGTGCTTTTCCATTTTTTTTCCAATGGCAAGCGTTAGGAACTTTGACAGAGGCAGTGAATTCGTCGTCCGTCTCACTTCTTTTGACAAAAATGCTGCATTCCTGTCTGATGATTTCGTTAGCGACGATGGTGGCTTCTTCGTTCCGACGAGAAACAGTGGGTGAATGTACCCGCGAACCGCTGTGAGAAAACAGCAAGCAACAAGAACTAAGTGAATAAAGGTGTCATAACAGAGGCGGATCCAGGATTCTTCTTAGGAGGGGTTGCACCACTAAGGAATGACGTAACTGATAAACCACATAGTTTTTTTTTTTCTTAAATCTTTTTTTCTGCAAAATACCAATTATAGCAGAAAGCCACGGGTTATCTCAGGGGGGTGGGTGGGGGGCGCGCATCCCCTTCATTCCCTCCGCTAGGTCCGCCCCTGTCATAAGTTATTAGCTGTCTGAAGTTGAAAGTTGAAAGTTTTAGCCCTCACTATCACAAATTTTGTCTCATGATTCCAAAACGTATAGTTTGAAAAACCTTGGGTATAGAGTACCGGTTAACTAACGAAAGAGGCATAAAGCACTGTACAAACCACTTCAGTTTGTTTGGACCACGTCACTTTTCCCGTGCTTTTCACAGCCATTATCGAACACTTTTTGTCGGTTAAAGGGGATTAGTTTCTAAAGAAACTGTGGTGCTGCGTCGGTGGGGGAGTAAAACACGAAAATTAT
>JAEMWC010000407.1:415000-467500 GCA_016490735.1 Pachyseris speciosa
TATTATATATATATATATATATATATATATATATATATATATATATATATATATATATATATATATATATATATATATATATATCGAAACAATAGGAGTATAAAGGGTTTCTCTCTAGACAACAAGGAAATTAAGATAAGTCAATATGCTGATGATACTACTCTTATCTTAAACGGGTCTAAGGACTCCCTTGTTTCAGCCCTGCAATTATTAGATGATTTCGGTAAGATATCCGGCCTCAAGCTCAATGATAGCAAAACGGAAGCTCTTTGGATTGCCTCTAAGACTGGTCATGAGAAAATCCTCGTGCCAGGAAAGAACTTCAAATGGCCAAGATGCAAGGTCAAAACGCTAGGCTTATGGCTTTCAACTGATCCAGATCTGGCGATAACCTTGAACTATAAAGAAAAAATTGAAAAACTTAGGAAATTATTAAGCTGCTGGAAATACCGGAGGCTCACACTGCTAGGGAAAATTACCGTGCTAAAATCGCTAGCCGCATCACTTATCGTTTACCTACTTGCCTCGTTGCGCTCAAACCATTGTGCTCTAAAAGAAATAAACGACATGTTTTATCAGTTCTTATGGAATGGAAAAGGCGACAAATAAAGAGGCAAGTCATGATTAACAAACCCCGAAATGGCGGTCTAAAAATGATTGATCTCTTTTCTTTCAACAAATCTCTCAAAACAACGTGGGTAAAAAAGTACTTGGACACAACTAACAACGGGAAATGGAAACTCCTGTTTGATGTCGAACTTAAGAACTATGGAGGCGAAAATTTTTTCCACTGTAACCTAAATGTTAGGGATACAAAGGAAATGACCAGGGTCACCGACCCTTTCCTTAAGGAAATATTAGAATATTGGGCCGAAATAAACTTTGAGCGCCAAATATCTTCTGAAATCAATTTTGGAGAACAGGCATTATGGTTCAATTCACTACTGAGAATAGAAAATAAGCCAGTTTTCTTTAAGGATTGGTTTGAAAATGGGATAACTAAAGTAAAACACCTTCAAACAACAGGAAACAATGGATTTCTGACTCTGAATGCTTTTGTCGCAAAACATGACCTAAAAGTACGCCCTCTGGGTTTTTACGGTCTCTTGTCAGCTATAAAATCCCTTCGTAAAACGGTCTCCGGAGCTTCCGAGCTTAGGGAACACAACTCAGAAACTTTTTGTGATAAGATTATGAAAAGCAAAAAGCCAGGTCCGTTAATTTACAAACAGCTAGTCAATGCCAAAGGTATAATCCCAAGCAACAGCCAAAATAAATGGCTGCAGGACTGTAACTACTTTGATGAAGGTAACAATTTTAACTAGGAACTTGCTTACCTCCTGACACCAAGATGCACCAAAAGCACTAAACTGATCGAGTTCCAGTTTAAACTTTTGCATAGGCGTATACCAACCAATGACTTTTTATTTAAAATAGGAAGAAAAGAAAACGAGGAATGCACGTTTTGCCATGATTCCGCGGAGACTTTAATCCACCTATTTTGGTCATGTCGTGTTACTTCCACCTTTTGGAAAAGAGTGACCGACTGGCTTCACGAAAACCTTCCGTTAATTGGCGAATACATTCTATTGAATATTAAAGCACTGGGCCTGAGGCCGGAATCTCATGCAAAATATGCGCTTCAATTAAACTATTGTTTCCTGTTAGCGCCTTATCATAATTATATGGCAAGCCAAATTGGACGAAACGTCACCAAATTTTGCCTCCTTTTTACGTCTTGTCAAATCTAGACTTACAATAGAGACAAAAGCGGGAGACACCTCAAAATGGACTCCTTTTGTTGACTGCCTTTAATTTGTCTTTTTTTCCTATTCCCCTGACGGACAATCTATTAGAAAATATGCGACAATTTTGTAATTATCTAAAAATAAATTCTATAAGGATATTACTAAATTGCTCCACTCTTCAATTTTTTTTTCGTGTAACGTGCTCTTGTAATTGGTTTGTACATGTAATTTGTTTCTGTTACATGGTTGTTACATTAAAAGTTCTTCTCATTAAAAAAAAATAAAAATAAAAATAAAAAAAACATGAGTTTATATAACACACAAACACCTTTTATTTCTCAAGGCATTCTTTACGCAACCTCCTCGTAAACCTACAAATTTGTCTTCTAATTTTTAGAGCATATTCAAAGTTGCTCCGAGAAGCCGAGCCTTGTTAGCTCAGTGGGTAGTGCATTAATCTGAGGGTCATGGGTTCAAGTCCCATATCGGGCGAGCTAGCATTTTTGTTTTATCTGTACGGTTAACTTAATTAAGAATTCGTTTAGTCTTATTTTTTAAGTATTTAAAAGGATTTCGTGGTGTCGTCGTTTTTAACCCGACAATCATGATAGCCTTCAGCCCACAACTCTTTTGATAGCGTATATAAGGTTCCAGCGGAAACCGAGTGATCCTTTGTGCTGACAGGAGTCCATCACTGGGGGCGTGCAACTGCCCTATATTCCTCTGACGGCGTTTGCACAAACCAATTTATTTTTAGATTGAGTTTCCCGCCAATATCAGACTCCCGCTTGAGCCTCGATTACCAATCACAAGTTGTAGAACGTTCCCCAAGTATCTGCCGGCACATGCAGAGCCGTTGCTTTCGCCTAATAAAACTAATTTTTGTGGCGCCGTTGCTGTCGTCGTTGCCTTTTTTCGCGGGAAAAGATAGTCTAAAAATAGATTGGTCTGGAAAAATGCCTCGACATCGGCTTAGTGCGGAGTTGTACGCTCCTAGTGATTGGATTATAGTGCTGGTTAGTTTCCCTAAAGCACTAATTTATTGTTTATCGGCCTTGTGCTACCCAGAACTACCATTTATTTATTTATTTTTTTTTTTAAACGTCGCTTGTTATAAAACGAGGTCACGGCCGGCCATATCGGAGGGGGAAACAAGGCCATGGGCACCATGTTGGAAGAGAAAAAGATTCTTTTGGGAAATGAATCTTTCAGTCACGCGAGTGAACACTCTCTACATCACAGAGCGGAAAACTTCCCACCCAGCTTTCTACGCATCGATGAACACGGGTTTTAGCGGGCTCTTTTCCGCCTTTTGAATGAAATGAAATAGTTTTCGGGGTTTGTCATATAAAATTATGGAATTCAATAATAATGAAGAAAATTTCCTTCTAGAGAAGGGTCAAAAAGGGCAAGGAATGGGATCCTGAAAAAAATTAGGTGGAGCCAACAATGGGTTATAAATTGAGTTTACGAGGTCGATCATTGAATATTTGCGAAATAAATTCAAAATACGCTCAGATCAAGAAGCGAAGTACTTTGACATTCTCAGTGAGTAAAGATTGACTCTTTTTCTACCAACAATGGAGCTCCCCCCCGGCCTTTAATCTTATTGGGGTCTTGCTAAAATGTCCATATTGTGAAAAGAGATGAACGATGCTAACCGGATGTGCGTCGGAAATGTGTTTACATGCCCCGGGAAGATTGAGAACGTTTCAAACGTTTTCGAAGGCTAAAAGGTATTGAAAACTTCTGAATGTAGAAATATGATCACTATACTGCTCACAGGTGGTGAAAGAGACAGGTGAGAAACGCTTACCGCCTTAGTTTGTCCCAGGCTCTCACGGTCTTCACTATCTTCAGCTCGGGTTTCATTTCACTGGAAACCTCAACGGAAGCTAGCACATCCCCTTCATCAATAGATTACAGTAGGGTGCGACTTCCGAGAAGCATTTAGGTTTTTTCCTTGTCGTGAGCTTTGTGCTGGACTAATGCTGAACAGTGTTTGTTTCAATTTAAATCTAAATATAAATCGATATTATGCAAAACCTCCCTAAGCGAGATATATGTACACAGGGATGCGGTCAGCAGTTATTCAGCCACAGTAATGGCTTTTGCTTTCGCTTCTTACGTCATTAACCTCTAGGTCCCGTACTAGGTAGAACTTAAAGCATGCAGCAGATGTCGTATTCTGAATATTGAATGTGCTTCATCAATAGATTACAGTAGGGTGCGACTTCCGAGAGACATTTAGGTTTTTTCCTTGTCGTGAGCTTTGTGCTGGACTAACGCTGAACAGTGTTTCTTTTCAATTTAAATCTGAATATAAATCGATATTGTGCAAAACCTCCCTAAGTGAGATATATGTACACAGGGATGCGGTCAGCAGTTATTCAGTCATAGTAATGGCTTTTGCTTTTGCTTCTTACGTCATTAACCTCTAGGTCCCGTATTAGGTAGAACTTAAGGCATGCAGCAGACGTGGTATTCTGAATATTGAATGTGCTATTCAAGCTTAGAATCCAGCTTCATCCAGAGGATAAGTCAATACCTAGCAGATAAAGAATTATTTGTTTCAATATATTTTATCTACAGGATAGCGCCATATCCACTCAACAAAGTCATTCGATTTTTACACAAATGTGAAATAGTACACCTGTGGGTCCTTCAGTCTGCAGTATTGTCTTCATCGAAATGCCTAATGACAATGGAGACATAACTGATTAAAAATAATAGCTTTTAGTCATGTTTCTTTCTATTAAGCAAAACTAACTTCGCATATTTTTTAAATCTTGAGCAGTGTAAAATAAGACTTGTTCCTTCGGTGGAAACATGTCTTGAAAAAACTACATTTTTACATTGGCCTCAAGTGGCCTACATTTCAATTTACGTAGACCTTACAAGGAGGGCTAATGAACAGTGAGGAATAACCATTGCTGTACTGAAATTTAGACTGGGAGCCACACACTCAGTGTTAGAACATGAGAAGGAGAATCATTTTTGCAAACATCAAATATTTCTCTTTAATCAAGGATGAAATTCTACCAGCTGTAAACACAACAAGAAAACGAAATAAAGTGAGGAGTTTCCAGTTAACTGACACCTAGGGGTGTTAAACAGTAGAACTCTGCTAACACGGAAACGAAACCAAACTTTGTTTGAGACAACAAGGATTTTGAGTTGGACAATAATAACTGACAACCTCGAACCCAGGCTCTCTCTCTTTTCCTCTCTTGTCATCGAGGGAGAGACCCTGGTTGGACCTGATCACGTGACAAGTAAAAATAACCATACCACAGGGAGGATGGATCATTAAAGCCGTTTTGAGGTAGTAACAGTTTCTTGACATTGCCACCCCTCGCTGCCATCCAATTTTTTTTACCACCCATATTTTGGGTGGTCACGTGATCAGGTCCAACCAGGGTCTCTCTCTCGACGACAAGGAAGGAAAAGAGGGAGAGCCTGGGCTCGAGGTTGAATAACTGAGTGAGATTATAGACCAAGGGAGTTGAGTCTGACTTAGAGATAGCAGGGCCAGAATTGAGATAGCCGGGTTTGAGATAGAGGAAGTCAACTTTACCGTACAAAATTGAGGGATTTTCTACAAAAGTGGGTATATGTGAGTTGGCCTTAAAATCTAAATCTCCCTAAACTTGTTAATAAGCAAAAGAAAACAGCATTTACAATTTTACTACTGACGGCTGTAGAGAGCAACTGACGGCTGTAAATCCAATAGTGACGCCACGACTAAACACAAAATAAAGAGCAGCAAAAAGAGGCCTTTTATTAATTAAACTTTAACACTCAGTTTCAATGTTCTACGTTTTGAGGCATTCGTAGCAAACAGGTGTCGTGTCTTGCAATACATTGGAACCTTTCTTACCTTGAGTTGTTAACACTAATCCTCTGATTAACATCTTAACTCTCGGACGTACAAGTAACCCACAACCACACCGTGGACCAAGAATGGGGTGGATACCCTGCTCCCGACAAGATAAGGGGGTCACGTCACCAAAGTGGTGTTAGGTATTTCTTTTGTATTACTTATCTTTTTCCAGAAAGCCATAATTGGCTTGTATAGAGCAGATAAAGTGACATTCCAAAACCTTTTAAAATAGGATTATTCGCGAAAAGCTGCCATGGAAAAGGAAGAAGTCGTAACATGTACTAGGCTTGAGTGCATTAACACTACTCAACTCTAATTTGTAATCACACAATGCAAAC
Source organism: Pachyseris speciosa (assembly GCA_016490735.1). NCBI lineage: Eukaryota > Metazoa > Cnidaria > Anthozoa > Scleractinia > Pachyseridae > Pachyseris > Pachyseris speciosa. The sequence continues at coordinate 420,970 of JAEMWC010000407.1, forward strand.
TCAACAACATTTCCGTTTGAATCTTTCGTCCGGCGATGGGCTGAAGATATCCCATTGTCGCATTGAGATATTAACCTACTTCACTGCCACCTGTAACCGAGTTGTGCACATTTTCTAATACTAAGACATTACTACCCTTCACAGGAACAATGAAAACTGTGAATTTCATATTACATTAGATATTTGGGATAAATGCAGGCACGCCACCTCTGGGGACAAAACCTTGGAGGACAAGGTAATTCCATACAGTCGAACCTCCCTATGCGACGTCCTCTCGTAAGCGACCACCTACCGTAAGCGACCACAGGAGGTTACACTGTCATCATAAAATACTCTACGATAGCAGTTCTTCTATGTAAAACCTCTACTATTTCTCTGCAACTCCTTGGCGCTTATTCGTTTGATATTTAAAAAAAAAAGCTTTAAATAAGCGTTCATAAAATACTAGCATTAAATGGACAATTTACGTTAAGTTGAATTTACCTCCAATAAATTCATAACAAAGCCTAAATACGGTTATAATGACAGATATAAATCAGCAGATACAAAAATACCTCGACAAAGCGTGATAGTTACTTGTTCTCCGTCCACACGACATTACTGTATGTCAATTCCATGTTGTAACTTATCTTCAAGTTACGAGGGGTAAAAGGAAAAAAGTGCCAATATAGTGTGAAGAAAGCCGAACATGCAAACACCAGAGCTTCTCAATTTTTTTGATCAATTAAGATCGGTGAGGATTTTAGCTAGGAAGAAAACGAAACTTAACACATCACAGTTTGTAAGCTTACAACAATCTCCCTCATTTCAGGCCAATTGCTGTTAATGAAATCGAAAATGTTGTGGTGATGATATTGATGGCAATAATGAAATGAACTGTCTTCACTTAAAAGTCTCATAGCCTATTCCCTGTTCTCTACTAATCCTAGCCGAAAAACTGAACTTCCCAAAACGTGCATGTGCGTTTCATCAACTTAAATAATCAATCTTAGTTCCCAGTATCAAATAAGCTATTGTTCCTACCTTTACTTTCTAAAATCAAACGTTACATTATCACCAATCAGCATAAAAGGTGCCCACTGTCTCACGTTAGAAAAGCCGTTACTTCTCATCCACTTCATGGCTTGGTGAAGAGATTCACTGGCACTTTCCCCATGAACAAGGTGCTCGTAGAAACGACTCATGAACTCCTTTGTTGCTTTGTCTTCTATAGCCCAGAGGGCTACCAACACAGAACGTGCTCCGGATCCGACGAGGGCTCGAGCGATTCCAACAATTCCTTCTGATCTGATTTCCCCTTCTACACTGTGACAGCAACTAAGAACGACAAGTTTCGCTCTCAGGCGAACTTGTGCAACCTCAGCCATTGTTAATAGGTAATTTTCTTCTTGTGGAGTGCCGCTACGGGGTCGTACAGGTGCAAGAACGATTTCTCCTCTTTCGGCGTCACCGTGTGCAGCAAAATGGATCAGACTCACCCCATGTATGTCGCTTAGAACTGCATCCTTTGTTGCGTGCTCTCCGATAAGAGGCTGGACTCCTAGCAGACGTCCAATCATCTCTGCTTCTTCTCTTGCGCAAGGTAGTGGAGGTATGCAACAAGGACTTCCCTTGTAAATCACGTCCCCAACCTCGGGATCACCGATTATTAGTGCACCGGTCTGGCTGTGATAGTCTGCTGGACTGTCCTGGATGAGCTTTAGAGTCGTCAGAGAAGGTACAATGCGGATCCTGAAAGACTCCGAAAAATACTTCTCATTTTTATCCTTGAAAGCTGCGAATGGTACTTTGTACAAGGGGCCCTCTGGAACAATGATGATCTCAGGCTGGTCAAGTAAATCGGCCACAGGATCAATGATCATGTTATAACACTGGGTGAGACTTGGTGGCTCCGAATACTGGTCTTCGTCTTCGTTTCCCTCTACGGGGCGAAGAGATGCCAAGCACTCAGTGTTTAAAGGGAACAGTGATCGATCTTCAGCAGGAAAATTTCTCAACGATATGTCACCAAATACTTCATCCACATTTCTCGCTCCATTTACACAAAAACAATCATTGACGTTTTTTCGTCGGAAAGCTATCGGTTTGCTTGCCTTAATAATCCACAGAAATAAATATTTACTGTGATAAGAGACGTATAGGCAAGCCGAGTCAGTTTCTTTCCTTATAATCCTTTCAATGCCAACCCATGACTGTGTGTTTTCTGTTATTTCTTTTTCCACAGCGTACTGAGCAGACATCATGTCTGCTAGGGATCTAGCCCGTGCGAGCTCTGCCACGTAGAGTGCCTTACTAAATTGTCCAATTACACAAAACAATTTACTTAGCAATTTATAGGGGAAATGTGCATGTCGAGAGAACATATCATAAAGTCATCATTGCCTTTTAGAAAAGTTTGAATTTCCGCGGACTTTTCAATGCTTTTGATGAGACAAGATACCGCTTCCTCTACGTTTCCAGTAAACTCCAATGTCAACCATGTAAGGTTAAGGTGGGTGGTAAACTGCAGTTCAATGTCGCCTATACTGCAAGCCAAGGAGAGAGAATTTTCGAAATATTCTTTAGCCTTTGAGAACTCTCCAAGTAGAAGAAGTAGAGGTCCTAGGTTTCCGTAAGCTTTTGCTTCACCTCCTTTGTGTCCAATCTCAATTCCGATTTGAAGTGCTTTACGAAGATATTCTTCAGCCCTGTCATATTTACCGAGAGACAAAAACACGGTCCCAAGGTTTCCGTAATCTGCTGCTTCACCTCGTTTGTCACCAATTTCAATTCGGATTTGAAGTGCTCTCTGAATATATTCTTCAGCCTTGTCATATTTACCGAGAGACTTATACACGGTTCCAAGGTTTCCGTAATCTGCTGCTTCACCTCCTTTGTCTCCAATGTCAATTCGGATTTGAAGTGCTCTTTGAATATATTCTTCAGCCTTGTCATATTTACCGAGAGACTTATACACGGTCCCAAGATTTCCGTAATCTGCTGCTTCACCTTGTTTGTCACCAATTTCAATTTGGATTTGAAGTGCTCTCTGAAAATATTCTTCAGCCTTGTCATATTTACCGAGAGACTTATAGACGGTTCCAAGGTTTCCGTAATCTGCTGCTTCACCTCGTTTGTCTCCAATCTCAATTCGGATTTGAAGTGCTTTCTGAATATATTCTTCAGCCTTGTCATATTTACCGAGAGACCAAAAGACGTTTCCAAGGTTTCCGTAATCTGCTGCTTCACCTCCTTTGTCTCCAATCTCAATTCGCATTTTAAGTGCTCTCTGAATATATTCTTCAGCCTTGTAATATTTACCGAGAGACTGAAAGACGGTTCCAAGGTTTCCGTAATCTCCTGCTTCACCTTCTTTGTCTCCAATCTCAATGTGGATTTGAAGTGCTCTCTGAATATATTCTTCAGCCTTGTCATATTTACCGAGAGACTGAAAGACGATTCCAAGGTTTCCGTAATCTGTTGCCTCGCCTCGTTTGTCTCCAATCTCAATTCGGATTTGAAGTGCTCTCTGAATATATTCTTCAGCCTTGTCATATTTACCGAGAGACTGAAAGACGGTTCCAAGGTTTCCGTAATCTGCTGCTTCACCTCGTTTGTCTCCAATCTCAATTCGCATTTTAAGTGCTTTCTGAGTATATTCTTCAGCCTTGTCATATTTACCGAGAGACTGGAAGACGATTCCAAGGTTTCCGTAATCTGCTGCTTCACCTCGTTTGTCTCCAATCTCAATTCGGATTTGAAGTGCTCTCTGAATATATTCTTCAGCCTTATCATATTTACCGAGAGACTTATAGACGGTTCCAAGGTTTCCGTAATCTGCTGCTTCACCTCGTTTGTCTCCAATCTCAATTCGGATTTGAAGTGCTCTCTGAATATATTCTTCAGCCTTATCATATTTACCGAGAGACTTATAGACGGCTCCAAGGTTTCCGTAATCTGCTGCTTCACCTCGTTTGTCTCCACTCTCAATTCGCATTTTAAGTGCTCTCTGAATATATTCTTCAGCCTTGTCATATTTACCGAGAGACTGAAAGACGATTCCAAGGTTTCCGTAATCTGTTGCTTCGCCTTGTTTGTCTCCAATCTCAATGTGGATTTGAAGTGCTCTCTGAATATATTCTTCAGCCTTGTCATATTTACCGAGAGACCTATAGACGGTTCCAAGGTTTGCGTAATCTGCTGCTTCACCTCGTTTGTTTCCAATCTCAATTCGGATTTGAAGTGCTCTCTGAATATATTCTTCTGCTTTGTCATATTTCCCGAGAGAATAAAAGACGGTTCCAAGGTTTCCGTAATCTGCTGCTTCACCTCGTTTGTCTCCAATCTCAATGTGGATTTGAAGTGCTCTCTGAATATATTCTTCAGCCTTGTCATATTTACCGAGAGACTTATAGACGGTTCCAAGGTTTGCGTAATCTGCTGCTTCACCTCGTTTGTCTCCAATCTCAATTCGCATTTTAAGTGCTTTTTGAATAGATTCTTCAGCTTTGTCATATTTACCGAGAGACTGGAAGACGGTTCCAAGGTTTGCGTAATCTGCTGCTTCACCTTCTTTGTCTCCAATCTCAATGTGGATTTGAAGTGCTCTCTGAATATATTTTTCAGCCTTGTCATATTCACCGAGAGACTGAAAGACGGTTCCAAGGTTTGCGTAATCTGCTGCTTCACCTCGTTTGTCTCCAATCTCAATTCGCATTTTAAGTGCTTTTTGAATAGATTCTTCAGCTTTGTCATATTTACCGAGAGACTGGAAGACGGTTCCAAGGTTTGCGTAATCTGCTGCTTCACCTTCTTTGTCTCCAATCTCAATGTGGATTTGAAGTGCTCTCTGAATATATTTTTCAGCCTTGTCATATTCACCGAGAGACTGAAAGACGGTTCCAAGGTTTGCGTAATCTGCTGCTTCACCTCGTTTGTCTCCAATCTCAATTCGCATTTTAAGTGCTTTTTGAATAGATTCTTCAGCTTTGTCATATTTACCGCGAGACTGGAAGACGGTTCCAAGGTTTGCGTAATCTGCTGCTTCACCTTCTTTGTCTCCAATCTCAATGTGGATTTGAAGTGCTCTCTGAATATATTTTTCAGCCTTGTCATATTCACCGAGAGACTGAAAGACGGTTCCAAGGTTTCCGTAATCTGCTGCTTCACCTCGGTTTTCTCCAATTTCGACATGGATTTGAAGTGCCCTCTGAAAATATTCTTCAGCCTTGTCATATTCACCGAGAGTTTGAAAGACGGTTCCAAGGTTTGCGTAATCTGCTGCTTCACCTTCTTTATCTCCAATTTCAATTTGGATTTCAATTGCTTTCTGAAGATATTCTTTAGCCTGGTCATATTTGCTGAGATAGTAAAGGACAGATCCTAAGCCTGCAAGGCATTTTCCATCTAATTTCTTTTCCCGAGTTTCCGTTGTTCTGTGGAGTGCATGCATGTAAAATTGTGTTGCTTTTTCATATTCATTTTGCGGTTGATATATTTGCCCCAGTTTAAAGCTTGATATTTTTTCTTTGTGCTTGTCGCCACGCTCTCGCAATAAGACCAGCATCTTTCTGCCGCATGCTGTCGCTCTTGTGAGGTCACTGATAAGCGCGTAAGCACGAAACATTAGCAGGTATACAACATACGTTTGTCTGTTGTTGAATAACACCAAGCATTCTAATTCCTGTAACAGGTTAATCGCTTTTAGAAAACGATTTGTGTTGAGAAGGAAAGTGGCAATCGTTATTCCAATACAAAACTTTTCAACGTTTTCCATGTGGTCCATGGCTGTCTTTTCGAGCACACTATTGGGACAAAGTAAGATGCAATGTAATGTAATACATTCTTCATAGAAATTTTATTCAGATAACTTATTACGCCAAGTCACAATAGAAATTTGTTGTTTTTACTTGACTGGTTTATCCAACCATGTAATTTACGGAAAATAAATTTCGACACCTTGATTAATGAATTAAATTTTTTTTTATTGCTATTTCTTTCATGCTAAGTCAAATTAGACTTTTATTGAAGAAGTTTGTGTCTTTTGCAGTCTGGAAAAAAAAACTTAAAAACAACTGCCATTCGTATTATGCTTAAAACACCCTCGAGTCGGTTTTGTAAAGAATGCTTGTTTTCTTGGCCTGATTCTCAGACGGTCCTGGGGCCCGTTTCTCGACGTTCCCGGTAATTACCTGGCCCGTTAAGCTATTTTGTTTTCCATTCCAGATGGAGTTTGAAAAGTTTTTAAGATTATACAGTAAAGTAATCAGCTAAAGAAACAAAATGGACTTCATCAGAGGCCGGAACACCCCCTACTTTTCTCGAGATTTCTCTTTGTATAGCTTTATGGGATTGACAAGTTGCCCCTCTACTCCAGGTAAATTGTCTTTTTTAGCATGGAATATAAATGGCTTTTCTTCGAAAACTTTAGGTAACAAATTGCAAAGTTCAGATTTTTTAAGCACGATTAATGATTTTAATTTTATAATTCTTACTGAAACTTGGAAATGCAGCGATGTTGAAGTAGTAGGATATAGGTCTATAATTCAGGATGCTACTGTGTCTAAGCACGGTGGTCGGAACTCTAGAGGAATTGTTTTGTTATATAAGAATTTATACCATGCCATAGAAAATACAGCCAATCAGAATGCAGAAAAGTCGTTGTATGTTCGTCAGTATACCATCGAACCTTCCCATCGATCAATGCAATTTAACGGTATCACATCCAACCTTCCCATCGTGCGTTGAGATTCCCGCTCATGCTGGCCTTGCTGGCCACTGTATTTTCTATGGCATGGTATAAAATAGTTATGCAACCCTTTCTCGTGGTATACCGTGGAATATCCCACTCGTCACTTCTATTTTCTTGGTATACACACTCGCCTAAAGGCTCGTGTGTATACCTATAAAATACAAGTGTTTGGTGGGATATTCCACGGTATACCACTCGAAAGCGTTGCATAACTAGTATGTATTCCATGATTGGATTTCAATTGCCAAAAAAATCTCCAAATTTTCTTTGCCTCAAAATCTGCAAACATTACGCCAAGATGGCGAAAGATCGCTACATCTGTGGACTTTATATTCCACCGAGTAATTCAAAATATTTTGACCCTGAATTATTTGAAGAACTTGAACAAGACATCTTGAATTTCGCCTCCCAAGGATCAATCCTTCTCATGGGTAACTTTAACTCGCGGACAGGGAAATATTCGGATAGTATTTGCTACGACGGGAACAACATCATAGCAAGTGATCAATCTGACTCATCGTACTGTGCCATTCGACGGAATAGTTATATAAATAATCACGGCAAGAGACACCTTGAAATTTGTAAAGCGCTGACCTCACAATTTTAAATGGTAGAGTAAGCGGCGATACTTTAGATAGGGCTACCTTTCACGGAAGAAATGGAATAAGTGTTTCTGATTACGCAATATGTGACCAAGATACTTTTTCAAATGTTGCAAATTTTGTAGTAAAGCAGCCATGCGCCTTATCGGATCACAGTTCAACAATAACTTGGCTAAATATTAATACAAACATCTCTGAACTTGAATCATCACATGAACATAATTCGTTGTCACGTTTAGCGATGCAATTTATCTGGGAAAAGGACTCTCCGTCAAAATTGAAAGAAATCTTACGTTCACCAGATCTCAAAATGCTCATACGAGAATACATTGTTGATGACGCCCCGATCAAAGATATTAATAGTGCACAGGGAAAAGTGGAAAATATTCTGATCACAGCCGCAAAAAAATGCTTAAAGATTAGAATAAGAAGGAAACATAAAAAGATCAAATCATCGTCGAACAAAAATGGTTTGCCAAAGAATGTCGCTAAAAAAAAGCACGAGTTAACGAAACTATCAAATCAAAAACGCAGAGATCCATTAAATGCTTATGCGCGGGAGAGATATTATCCGTTCTAACAGAATATAAAACGCTGTCGTGCAGAAAACGAACTGAATACTTTAATTCAAAGATTACTGAATTAGAAGAAAGTACAGAAAATCCAGATAAGCAACGCTTTTAGCAATCAATGGATGACACCCGAAAAGAAAAACATGATTTGTCTTTAATTTCGGAGGGAACCTGGCTTAATCACTTTCACTCGCTTCATTCAAGAAAGCCTTTAAACCCTAAGCAGCAGACAATAGTCGATGAACTAAAAGAACTCGAGAGACGTAAAGAGCAGTTCTGCTCTTTGGATAACTTAATCACCGAAAGTGAGATACTCACAGCCGCGAAAATAATTAAAAAATAACAAATCGTCGTTCTCAGACAAAATAAAGAATGAAATGATTAAAACCAGTCTTCAAGAAATGATACCCGTTTACCTTAAGTTTTTTAATTCAGTTCTCAATTCAGGTACAATGCCTCATACTTGGTGTGGTGGCCTTATAACACCAATATATAAATCAGGAGGAAGAAGTGACCCGTCAAATCATCGAGGAATTTGTGTCTCAAGCTGTCTGGGAAAATATTTCTGTCCTATCTTAAACCAAAGACTTCTTGAACATGTCAACATCAGCAATGTACTTCACAAGTCTCAGATTGGCTTCTTACCTAAAAACCGTACAGCAGACCATCTCCTCACAATGAGAACTTTAGTGGCTAAATACGTGCATCACCACAACGAAAAAATCTAAGCTTGTTTTGTAGATTTCAAAAAAGCTTTTGACTCGGTCTGGCATGACGGACTCTTATTCAAATTCCTACAAATTAATGTGGGGGGCTGCTTTTATAATTTAATAAAGAGCTTGTATTCAAATTCTACATGTTCCATAAAAATCGAGAACAGCAAAACACGCCCTTTTCAATACGCAAGAGGGGTACGCCAAGGTTGTATTCTAAGTCCGTTGTTATTTAACCTATTCATTAATAACATACCATTTTCTTTCGAAAATACTTTAAAGGATCCATTCGCTCTACCGAACGGCACAGAATTGAGCGCACTTTTATACGCGGATGATTTAGTCATATTATCGAGGTCTAAAACAGGATTGCAGAATTGCCTTGATATGTTATCTTCCTGCTGCGATTCATGGATGTTAAGTATCAATCCTAAAAAGACAAAAATGTTGATCTTCCAAAAACGTGCCAAAAAATACACTAGTCTAGTTTCCACATAGACAAGGAAATGATAATAATAATAATAATCTTTAATACTTATAGAGCGCATAACTCTATATGAATATAATCTTATGCGCTAAATTTACAACAGTATAAAATATATAAAAAATGAAATACAACAATGATCTCAAGAATATGATTACAAGAATAAATACAAATGTAAGAATATATACAAATAATTGTGGTGACTAGTATAATAAAAGAAATTAAAAGTAAAATAAAAGTAAAAGTCAATTATAAGCTGTTTTGAACAGAAAAGGCTTTTCACAGAGATTTAAATTTCTTAAAATCTTGTTCCTTACGAATACTCTTTGGTAAATTGTTCGATACTGTCAGGGCTGCTACACAGAATGCCCGATCTCCTGGTGTTTTCCTAGTCTTAATTGTTGGGAAAGTTAGAAACAGTCCATTGTTGGAGCGAAGATTATATTGAGTGTTAGATCTAATGTTTATAAGTTCTCTTAAATACTCTGGTGATTGTCCATAAATTGATTTGAAAGTAAGTATGGCTATCTTGAATAGTACTCTATATTTGACAGGAAGCCAGTGAAATGTTTTAAGTACTGGAGTTATACATTGAAACTGTTCAAACCTATACCTACTTGGGAACACTAATCTCTTCAACAGGTAATTTTTCTATGGCGCTCGACAAGTTGAAAGAGAAGGCTCTTCACGCTCTTTTCAGTCTTAGAAAGAACACAAATATCAGGAAACTATCCCCACGTCTTGCAAGTAAAATTTTTGACGCGATAATCTCTCCAGTCCTGACATATAACAGCGAGATATGGGGTGTATATTCAAAACACGATTTCAAATCTTGGGACAATTCGCAGATAGAAAAAAACCCACCTACAGTTCTGCAAACGTTACTTAGAAGTAAGCAATAAGGCATCCAATGTGGCGTGCAGAGCTGAACTTGGAAGATTTCCTCTCAATATAGCTATTAATCAGAAGATACTAACATATCAAACTTTGTGTTTAATTTTTGGTAGATAATGGCACTGGATTAACTTCCTTTTATGGGCATTTTTATTGTTTGCAGCTTTGAGGCTCTTTTGTTTCGAGAACAAAAGTTTGTAAGAACCGACGCTTAGCAAATTTCCGAGCGCGAGATTTAAAATCTTCGTTGACACCAGATGTCACCCTTCTCGGGGTGGGGTAAGGACGCTTTCATGGCCGTTGTGCATTGTCTTCTCGTCTTTGTCTCTTAATCGTCAACAAACCATTAATTGACAAAAACTCTACTTTCCATGAAGAAGCGCGTGCCGCCAACCCTTGTCAGGTCTTGTGCGCAGCATGAATGAAGTTCTAATGAAGACATTTCTTCAGCTTTTTCTGCGAATTGCTAATAAAGAAACGTTACCGACCTGTAACATTTTTTAAGCGCAACTGAGCGTCTTTGAACTTCGAGCTTAGTTGACTCCATTGTTTTCTGGTTGTCATGAATGGTCAGTGAGTACTAGTTATGCTAATGAGTAAATGGTTATACAGACGCGTGCACTTGAAAACAATCAAACCGCTTTTGTCACTTGACAAGAATCATTTCGCTCACGTTATGAGAAGAGATCGTTGAGAAAGAAGTTTTTTAGAAAACGCCAGCGAACAAGGTACTGAACACGACTGTGTGCGTCCGTACGCTTATCGAACACTTTCGATACTTCATAAAACTTATTCATGTTTCTTTGCTCTTCTCTCAGTCAAAGTGATTATAGCTTGCGTTTACGAGAGTTTTATATGCAAGCATCATGAATAAAATTTATGGGCTTTTCAACTGAAGATCAATACTGTTAATTAGTGTATGGTCCGCCCCCGTTTATCTTTGAACAGCGTCGCGCGCGCAGGGATTAAAGACAAATCTGCGACAAACCTGCGACATACGTGAGCGCGCGCTAGGTCGGGGAGTCGTCAAGAAAAAAAAAAGATGAAAAAAAAAAACACAGTTTGGGAAGGCAATTCCAAACCATTCAAACAATTTTTTTTACTAAGTGAATGCGACGATAAAGATTTTTGCTTCAGAATTTTTGGCCAACCGGAGAATAAAATCACTGAAACGGAAAAAGGTGCGAAAATCGCACCTTTTGCCTTCAACAGCGATGTTTACTTGCTTCAATAAACCAAAAAACAAAAACGCGAGGTCTAACAATAATTTAAGTAAACCCGCGTTTTCACGCACTCTCGACATCAAGCGTTGTGCCTTCATTGTATTTTTTTCTTCCTTTTCTTTTTTTACTGAGTTGTTTTTAGCAATGGAAAAATTGGCGAAAAGCGAAATCATTTAAACGTGAAAAGGTGCAAAAGCAAAAACTTGTCTTCTTGCCGATCGACAACAGTTCTGTTTTCGTTTATCGTTTTCGTAGATCCATGCGCAATTGGTAAATAATTATTAAGCCATGCACGAATTAGCATAGCGTATAAAGCATATTAAACTGAGATAAAACATAGCAGCCGGCCCGTTCTTATCGCTTTCAGCTCCTCATCGCCGCTTGGTCGCTAAAACATGAGCTAAAAAATACTAGACGACTAAAGTAAAAGTAAAGTACGGTTACTTTTACTTTAGTCGGTTAGGCTGGGTGAGGCCGAAACATGTGTGCTCGGTATGACAAAAGCTTAGTCAAACCTGCTGACGTACCCCCAGTTAGTTTGTCTTCGTTTTCCTAAGTAGGCTACTGTTGGGAAAAATTTGTCATCAGTGACAAGTTCCGACTGAACACGATTTGACCCGATTATAATCTCGCGAAACAGGACGGAAAAATCCCTACGGACATACAACAAAAGGCTTATTGTCTTAAAAAATTTAAACCATAACAATAGGCAAAGTTTGATATGATTACATTTTATATCTCCAAAGTAAGAGCAATGACTCCATTGTTAAACAGATCTTTATAATGTCGGCAGATCTTCACTCTTTTCGTAAAAGTAGTTTCTACTCAAATGTTATGAGGATGGCTGATTCTATAATTTGCCAGATTTTAATCCAACTCGCTTAACTGAAGCTAAGAACAAACACTTTGCAAAATTAATGCGACAAAAGTATGTCTTATATTGGCAACACACTATTCAATACTCCAAGAAACTAGAATTTTATAACACTTTTAAGAACGAATATACGCCTTGCTATTATTTAGGCTTTACAAGAAAACTAAATGGTAGAAAAGAATTAGTGAAACTACGAATAGGTAATCACAAGCTAATGATTGAGACTGGTAGATACGATCAAATCCCAAGGTTTGATAGACTCTGCCCTACTAGTGGATCTAATCAAGTTGAAGATGAAATACACTTTCTTTTTAGCTGTTCTAAATACTCAATTCTTAGGAACGGATTTTATAGCAAAATAAAAAATCACCTACCAATATCACCCAATTATCCCCTATAGAAGCGACCAAGGCATTAATGAATTCTCCTGATTATTTTGTTAATATTGAATTGACGAATTTCATTCTATTTTGCTTAGATTCGCGTAATAATATATTATCTAAATCAGACTGATGTATCTTTAATTTGTATTTTCCTTTTTTACTACATTATTACATTGTTCTTGTTAAGATACGTGCTTTTGTAATACTGTATGAAGTTATGGCCATGCAAATAAAGCTACTTGTTGTTGATTTCAAAATATGGTTACGGGCCCGTTATTAAGGTTACCGGGACTTTTGAGAAACGGGCTCCAGGTGGATGGTGGAGACGCACACTCTCTCTTCCGGGAGAGAGAGTGCGCGGCCACGATCGACCTGGACCATCTGAGAATCACTCTGTTGTTTTCCAGGACAACAGAAAGTAAAGTTCTGCGATCTTTGATTAAAAGTTCCACGAGTAGAAAACACGTAATGAGACTCAAGGCTGCTTGACTGTGAGTGTGAGTGCATGTTCCTTTTTTATCTGAGAAAAATACTGTATATAGTCGATCAACCTAAAATTTTCCCATACCTCATGATTTAAACCTTAAAGCCACGTTGGTGATCAAACTAAATCTCCCCTTAAGTACTTAACAAAATAACCAAACTATATAAATTAATATGCCTTGATCATTAGACAAATTCTCCCTAAAAGTGCTATAGAAAAGTTATCAAGCATATAGCAAGGAGAATATATCGGTTGATATATAAGGTTAAGGTTACTGTAACCTTTCAGAGGCTCGTCTGGGAAAATTGCGCCGTGCGCGTTGTTTTCAAAGAAGCCTCAGAAAACTATATATCACTCGAACGCTAATAAGCTAGAGTACCTAAAAATATCTTTAACTGTAACATTTTTTCGTTTGGTAGGCAAGTGCAAGCGTTCAAACGGAAAACTGGCAATGTTTGCCCAGCGGAATTAATAGCCCTACGGACATCCAAACAAACTGGACTATCTGCAGTCTCAAATATGATTTTCATACACTCTTTCACACTTATTCATGATTCACCGGTATATTACGGGCTAACTAAATGACCAGCTCCTAGTTGGCTTGTTAGCTCAGTTGGTAGAGCACTGCACCGGTATCGCAGAGGTCGTGGGTTCGAATCCCGAACAGGCCTGAATTTTTTTTTAGACTTTAACTAGTGTTCATAACCGCGAGGATGATTCAAATATTCATTCTTTAAAATCCAATAAATCTAGATTGAGATTAATTCGTTCGACTGGAGGGAATACACGCAAAAATAAACTTTTAGGTTTGGGCTCTTCCTCGGTGTAAGAACCTGTGAAACTCACGAATGACGTAAAACAAAGAAAGCAATACATTTTAAACAATCGCGTTCAACAAATCAATAGTCCTAAGACAAAGAAAACCACACCGAGGTAAATCCAAGATTTTGCCTTCCAAAAATTTGCACAGTTTTCACACCTTATCGAAAGTGGTGTCAAAGCCGTAATAACACCGACTAGCAAAGGCCAACCGAGGGAGCAGGGTTGGCGCAGTGGTGAGAGCGCTCGCCTTCCACCAATGTGTCCCGGGCTCGATTCCCGGCTCGGTGTCATAAGTTGGCTGAGTCTGTTGGTTCTCTACTCTGCTCCGAGAGGTTTTTTTCCGGGTACTCCGGTTTTCCCCTCTCCTCAAAAACAACATTTGATTTAATTTCATTTGATCTGAGTTGAGTTGATTTACAGAGGGCCACTAGGGAGAATACTTTCATAGTAATAGGTGTTACCCTCTTTAAATTAAGGTTATTATTACCGAGGAACCCCCCGAAGAGGATGCGTGACAAACTTCATTTATTCGCAGATAAGTTGATTCCACGTTCAACGAAAGACGGAGTATTTGTCTTTGGTTGTGATCGAAAGAAATTGGTTTGGTGCTGCAAATTTGTCTGAATACAAAACCAGACACCAACGACTGGAAATTGATTCGAATGTTGATGTAATTAAAAGATGCAATTCGAGATCTCTAATGAAGCTTCGCGCGAAAAATGTCAAAAGACTGCTGAATACCTAACTGGAATTATGGGATTTCGACACCTTCAGATAAACATCAACTTGCGCCCGTAAATCATTTTTGTAGCATTTCTTGCCTTCGTTTACTCATTTTGCAAAGTTTCCTTTGCCAAACGCTTGCATTAATTATTCGTCTAACCAATCAGCGCAAAACTCAAATGTTGAACCATTTTATCCCGAAAGGTTTACAGTAACCTTAAGGTTCGGAAAAGGGGTGGTTTTCATCATGTTTGAGAATGCTGCAGAAGTGGCAGCACCTAAAAACGTAAAACCACTGAAGTCGATTGGGTTTGTATAGACTGTGTTTATAAAGGAACTTACCTCTCGCTTCAGGCGAATTCGATTTGGTTGATGATAAAAGAACTGACTTTTTTCAAAGGTTCTGGCCTTCTAAAGTAAACATCCGGGACTCCTTCTGTATTCCAAGAAACCAAAACTAGTTGATCATACTATTATAACGTCATCACGCTCTTTCCATTTCTGGCATCTGATTTGTGCCACGACCATTTTTTTGACAAGGTCACATGACACGGTCATGGAAAGGGCCTATTCTAAGAAACTGAACCTTCTTAATTTGTTACTACTTCCTGAGTGGCTGCAGGATATATCACTAATTTCAAAAATGTTAGCCCGAATTTTTCACAGGCGCTTTTACAATTTTGTTCTTCCAACAAATTGTCCCCAAATAACAGAACTCGCCAACAAATTAAATTTTGACCTTAGTGGCATGAGACCCACTGAAGCCCAGTAGAAATGATGTAGTTTGTATCAAATTCATTCTAGCCGAGAAAAGGCCATACAGTTTGATGCCCTCAAAAGAAAATAAATCCGGATCTTTCCACGAATTAAAGACGCTGGTCATCTTTACTTTATTATTATTATTATTATTATTATTATTATATTATTATTATTATTATTATTATTATTATTATTACTGTCCTGGTTGATTAAATACTATTGAAATCCTATTGTCCCTTACACTCGATAGAAAAGCAACTAAAAGTTGTTTGAAGGTTGCCTGTTTGAAGGTTGCCTGTCCATTATTCAACGGGGATGTTCTCTAAGACTGTCGGGGATTATTATCTTGTATTGCTATAATCAATCAACCGATTTTCTTTTCCATAATATATAGTCTAAATTGATTCTTAATCAGGTACCAGGAGGACAAGGAATCTGGTATGATTGCATGCAATGATTTAGATGACATAGTTTGCACAATTTGATTTGATTTCTATGTTTCGTCTACAACGTTCATCACCGAAGCAAGGAGATCACGGAACTGGCTGTCATGATTGTTGAGCTTACCTCGAATTTCTGGTGCATCCGCTGTGTTATTCCGAACAAGGAGTGAATTGCTTCAACTCCGTCTACAATTAAAAAGTAATAACCCGTCACTTGGTTAGCATTCTAAGAATCTGAAATTAACGCCCCCCTCAGTGTTTCCACGTCATTGGAAATCACTGTACAATTGGTTGATGAACGGATATAGACTAAGCATAAGAACAACAATTTAGTTTCAAACGGCGGATTCATAGAGCGTTCTTTCACAGGGAGGTTCACTCCACATCAATTTATTTTCCTGTTGTAGTAAACTTGACTGTGAGTATTATTTGACTTTACCTGAAAGAAAATGCATTGAACGCAGTCGAAATACAATTTTTCCATAGCTTCCATAGCTTCCATAGATCTTTTCCATCTAAGCCATTTTTAATTAAAATGTAAACAAGTAGTCTGCACAAAAAGAATACCGTCATAAACTCAACTGGGTTTTGATCAAGTTATCTCAGCCAGTTTACATAAAAAATGCTTGATTCTTTGCTGTAAGATTCTACTAGATGTGCTCTAAAATATGAGCTTACCGGTTTTGTTACCTTAGCAACATACTGGGTTTGAGAACTCCCTGATATTAAAGGGTTTGCTGGCCACCTTGGGCGTTCTAATCTGATATTTTCCAATGATCCCTCGTTTGCATGCAAGCGTATAAATATTTTAGGCCAGAAATCTCGGACATCACATCTCGTGCAACTTACATTCACGCGTAATGGCCTTAACCGCTGGTTTGAGCAGTGACCTCCGGGCTCATATTTTTAGGACAGATCGAGAAGTGAAATACAAATATTTTTATGGTCAAATAAATGCCGCTGGCCGAAGGTATTGCCAAAACGAGCAATGCCGGACAAAATCTACGAAAAAAGCTATCGAACGATGCTTTTTGAGGGACATTTGAGGCACATTTGGCCGAGATATCGCTTGTTGAACTCATAGCAAGAACTTCCGGTTTATATGTATTGCATATCGCAGCTTTACTTTTTTTTATCATCGAAATGGAACTGGTTAATTTTTTTGAATCTCGTCGAGAATTACGTTGTTCATGATAGCAAACGTGCAGGTTTTGCTTGCGAGAATACGGTGCTAAAAGCGAGACTTTGTTGTCTTCTTCTTCATGGAACGGACGTGGATCTGCGTGACATATCGACCTTCCCTTTCATTGTGTACGGTTTTAGGCAGCCGAAAAGAAAGGTACGTTTACAAGCTGAAGATCTGTTTTTTGTTCTGAAAATAGCGATTTAACTACATTTTTTGACTCGATTTTGGAAACTTACATGGCGACTTTAGATTTCTGATTATTTGCTAGCAAATATATTGTCTGCGCTTTTTCACTGATTTATAATGTTTTGACTGGAGCTGAAGTTGCAAATTGACATCCTTCGAAAAGAAAGGTATAGAATTCGTTTTTCCGGTATATTTTTTAAAAGCAAGTGCACAGGAAAATCGAGCAAAAGGCGGCCACAGTCGAAAACCTAACCTACCCTCATTTTAAGTCTATAGAGAGGTACTGAAGAGTTTACAAAGCTCCTGGGGTTTATTTTCCGAAATACGGCCGATATTTGGAATTATTTGAGATTTTTGATTTCGCCCGTCTGACGCCTGAAATTAGCCGCCTCACAAGGGAAGATAGACCGCCTGAAATAACTGCTTCGCGTAACCAAACATGTCAACCTATCGGCAGTTCAACACTTAATTTCTATAAAATGGACATCTAGCATCCTATTTACGACAGATTTCTGATTCTGAAGTGTAAAATCAACGCTTGTTAACCGCCTTATAAATGGCCAGTTGACAAGAGCTCACGAATGCAAAAGTTTATAGGCAAAACTGAAATCGAGCTCCTGGTTATGGGAATTCTCCGAATTGCCCCAAATTTAAGTTTTGAAGTCTCGAGATATAGTGTTTGAACGTACATTAAAATTTTGTTTGGGTTTCTTAGCGAGCGCTTCAGAATAAGTCGACCAATTTGAAGAAATTTTGCGCTAACTGACCTCAAATTGACCTCAGATCGTTTGCTTACATTGACTAGTCACATCGGTTACATTGAAATGAGCGCTCCATATTAACTAATATTCTCATTCCATATTTCATTTGAGAATGAATTTGACTTACCATTGTATAATAACGTCGAATAGTAGCGTGTGTTGTCTTGAAGCGGCAGAATGAAGCCGATAGAGGCTGCAATCGGGTTCAGTTGTTGTCCAAACTGTTGTAGATCTGACATAAAACTTTCAGAAACTCCTTCGTCGAATTTGCCTAGTATTATATCTGATCGTAAGAAACGCTGCAGCTCATCAACCATATGTCTGGGTAAGTTGTTGAGACATCTGTGACAAATTTAGATCTGTTTTAGTGTCGGAACTGGAGCTGATAAGAGGTCATTATGGAGCTGATTAGACCCGAACTATTGTCGATTGTGTGACAGATTTTGAAACACCCCTCGGGCGAAATCCTTGGCACTTTCGAAAACCCGTTTGTTCCCTTAGTAAATCAAAAGGAACGGATTTTTCCAACGGAATTTGTTCACAACATATAAGGAATACCATCTGAGGTATTCCTCTTTCTTGTTTTTGTCGGAATGATCCTAAAATCCCTTAACATCTGCGGCGTTCCACTAGTTCCATGCTCCTTGGTTGACTTCCGACGTGCGACTTAGTGTTGTTTTTGTTAGTACCTAGTTTCTTAAAGAGTACTCAGTGTAAAAAGAACACTCTATTCCAGTTCTATTTTGATTGAGAAAAATTGTTCCGTTCCTTAAGACAGAAAATTCTCCCCGGTTTTTCCATTCAAATGAAAAGTGCCTCTTGAGTCTCCGAAAATCCTTACCACACCCTCCCATCGCTTTTCCAATCGTCTATCCCTAAAAATAAAGTAGCCAAAAAAAACAAAAAACAAAAAAAAAACCAAAGGGATAAATTCACGCAACAATGGCCCTTTGAAAAAGCGTCTCATTTTCATATCAACACAACGTGTACCAGCATCCTTATTATGATGTTGCTTCCCCAAAATTCTCGCAGAGAAACAACCCTAATAACTATTCGTTTCTTCATTATTTATGTTAGTCCTGGGGTCGACAACAGCCCCTCGGATGCAGTCGATTGGCAAATTTGGATTCAGATCTTAAAATCTGGATATTTCGGATTTCACTGCAGTCGAACACAAAATCCGAAAACGGATTTCGCGACGGATTTTGATGATTGAAATCCATATCGGGGAAAGATCCCTATTAACAAAATCCGCCGCGAAATCCGTTTTCGGATTTTGTGTTCGATCGGAAATTCGGATCCAGATTTCCCAATCGACTCGGCACCTCTACTTAGCTGAATTCCAGGTGGCGCAAATAGTGTTTGCGCGTCTTTGCCAAAGACGTGAATCGACCAATCCCCACGGTCAGGGTTTTGCACTAGAGTGCGGAAATCATGTTTTTACTCTATGGAAGGTGAAACGTGTTCATTTCAAGAGATCGTTGGCGGGCAATGTGGTTTCAGTAGCAAGGATAATGTCTGTCAAAGTCATGCATGCCATTGCTCAACTGCAGCCGTACTATAGATAAGCATGAGTACTATAGATAAGTTGAGCTTATTCTCGCAAGAGCGCATCACTTTTCACGCCCGCAAAACATTGATCAACTCAAGATATGTCCTCGCCATCGGGAGACACTTGGTCATGGCTGTAAACGCAACGTTCGTTAAACCTGCAGGGATTTACAGGGACCGCGAAGCAAGTTTTTGAGTGGTGGTGGGGGGGAGGCTGAAGAAAACGCGTGGAATTTTTCTCCACATCTTCAGGGATGTTGCTATCGGGTCTCAAAATTCACCATCACTATATTGAAATATCATAGACTGTTATACTGCTGATATCAACCTGTAATTACTATAAAAAAGCCAGAAATCCAACGATTTTGCTTGAGCTGCCTTGAACTCAACGCTGTATAATTAGCAATTATGGGACGAGGCTGAGTATGATATGAAGAATTATGCAGATCGAGGAGGGTGTTATCCGCTAAAGCCGAAGGCTTGAGGAGGATAACACCCTCCGAGATCTGCATATCTTCATATCATACAAAAGCCGAGTTCAATAATTGTTTATTCATTCAAAATATTCCCACGGCTCTGAAATTTAACAAAACGGTAACTGAAAATAATTAAGTGAATGATATTAAAGTTACTGCACATCATTACTTGAAAAGTGCCAAATTTACGCTTTCTGTTTGTGTTGCGGTCGGTAAATTCGTTTGCAATGTCAATGGTGGAAAGCCTGTCAGTTCTTTCTTTGTGTATGTTTAAAACTGTCAGGTTACTAAATCGTTCCTGGTTCATCCTTGAACGGAGTCATGTTTTTAGCCTCCGAGCAGACGAAAAGGATCTTTCACCGGCCTCACCGGTTGCCGGATTTACGAGAATAAGCTCACATAACGTGATAACTTCTTTTATTACATTCATTTTGAAATCACTGGTGATCCTTGCAATCTGATTGGATCTCAACAGTGTAATTTATTCCCAAATCGCACCAATTTTTACTCTAAATCGCATCCTTTCTGTAACCGATCAAAATGAAAGTGAAATAATACTAACCTATCAAATTTCATGGATAAGCAAATATTAATATTGACAAAAAAACTGTGATTTCGAAATGGCTGTAATAAAGTGGTAATTGAACTTCGTGCCATGCAATTTTGGTCTGAAATCATACTTGTCATTTCAAATCGAACTCGCGCTGCGTCTTGTTCGATTTTGAATCACGCGTATGATTTCAGACCAAATTGCACTCCACTCAGTTCAATTACCATTATTCATCATTTCCCGTTCTGGGTTGGGTAGCACTTTAATTTTTACTATGATGTCGTTAAAACACGAATAATCACCATCCTTCAGTCGCACTTGTAAAATTTCCATCTGGGCAGTTAACATTGAAATATTAACATCATCGTTATACAGTTTTTCCATAAACTTTAGCTCTTCGGATTTGTCCTGCCAATTGAGGGTCTTAATTAAGAGATACTCGATCTTCGCATACGTATCAAAGCTTGGCTGGTCAAAACGCTGGTCAATAGCGTTCATCATAAAGTTAAAAACTTCAAACTATGTTCGCCTGTAATAGTCTTGTGCGGTCACAGGATATGTTGGCACCCCAGTGCCAATTTCAATCCTTCTCGGCGCGCGAGTTCTCCTTGGTAACATCGGTCCTGTCATGGAGGGATAGCTTTTACTTTTCAGTAAAACAACATCATAAAATGATCTGAAGCTCGTATTTCATAATTGTAACGACTAATACTTCTTTCTGTCTATTTATCTGCGTGTTTGTCTTTGCCATTAACTCTGGTCACTTTCGAATAAACGATTTTTTGCTATTTTTGGCTCCGTTATTTTTGTTAAAATATTTTGTGTTTAATGTATTTTTATTTTTGCAAAAAAAGTGGGGGGGGGGGGGCTAAAGCTCCTCCAGCCCCTCCCTCTGTGCGGTCCCTGATTTAGCGTCCTCGCTTTACGCGCGCCAAATGCGCGGCTTAAGACAATGCAAAGTCAACAATGTTTTAAAAACTCTCTTTAACAAGAGTTTGATTTGAGTTCGTTTCGGTAGTTCCGTTGGTTCTTTTCGTTCTTTTCCGACAGTTTCGGTTGTTTCGCAGGTTTCGGTGGTTTCGTTCCGGTGGTTCCGGTTGTTTCGGTGGTTCCGTTCCGGTTGTTTTGTTCCGGTGTTCCTGGTTTTAGCACATGCCGAGTTTTAGAGCTAAATCCAAACAGCTGCCACTCGATTGCACCTGAGGGATTGTTTCTCGACCCGGACTAACATAAATAATTCGTTTAACCTACCGAAAAATAAAGAAACGAATAGTTATATTAATGTGTTTTCTTTGAGGAATTTTGAGGACGAAACACCATGATGGAGATGCTGGCACACGTTTTGTTCAGATATGCAACCGAGACGCTTCACGGCTATTGTTACGTGAACATACCCCTTGATTATTATTTTTTGGATATTTTATCTTTAAAGATGGACCATTAGAAAAGTGATTTGGGGGTGGGGGGATTTTCGGAGACTAGAGTTATGCCGTAGGGTGTTTCAAAATCTGTCACGCAATCGACAATAACGCCCTGCATCAGTCGGGTCTTACCAGCTCTAGAGTGAGCTCTTATCAACTCCAGTTCCAACACTCCAACACTAAAACAGATCTAAGTGTGTCACAGATGTCTCAACAACTTACCCAGGCATATGGTTGATGAGCTGCAGCGTTTCTTACATTCACATATATAAGTATAGGCAAATTTGACAAAGGAATTTCTGAAACTTTTACATCAGATCTAGTTTGGACAACAACTCGGCTTCATTCTGCCGCTTCAAGACAATCCTTGCACCTATTCGACTCCATTATATAGTGGTAAGTCAAATTCATTATCAAATGAAATATGGAATGAGAATATTAGTTTATATGGAGCGCTCATTTCAATGTAACCGATGCGAATAGTCAATGTAAACAAACACTCTGAGGTCAATTTGAGGTCACTCAAAATTATTCTGAAGCGCTCGCTAAAAAACCCAAACAAAATTTTAATGTACGTTCAAACACTATATCTCGAGACTTCAAAACTTAAATTTGGGGCAATTCGGAGAATTCCCATAACCAGGAGCTCGATTTCAGTTTTGCCTATAAACTTTTGCATTCGTGAGCTCTTGTCAACTGGCCATTTATAAGGCGGTTAACAAGCGTTGATTTTACACTTCAGAATCAGAAATCTGTCGTAAATAGGATGCTAGATGTCCATTTTATAGAAATTAAGTGTTAAACTGCCGAGAGGTTGACATGTTTGGTTACGCGAAGCAGTTATTTCGGCCGGTCTATTTTCCCTTGTGAGGCGGCTAATTTCAGGCATCAGACGGGCGAAATAAAAAATCTCAACTAATTTCAAAACTCGACCGTATTTCGGAAAATAAACCCCAGGAGGTTTGTAAACTCGCCAGTACCTCTCTATAGACATAAAATGAGGGTAGGTTAGGTTTTCGTCTGTGGCCACGAATTTTCTGTTTTGCTCGATTTTCCTGTGCAGTCTCTCTTAACTACGATATCGCTGAAATGTCTTTGAATAACACCCGATTTTGGCAAACGGAAAAACGGTATTAATTGTGCCTGTATTTTCCGCAATTCCATTACTTCTCATATGAAGCTTTGTAATTTCGCACGCTATTTTTCATATTGATTGGGAAAAGCCGCTACTACCGTGCGGGCTCAAATGTCCGAAATTTGCGGCCATGCGAGATCGTGACCTTGTTAAATGTTTTAAGAGGCAGTCCCGCTAAAAGCGGTCCTCTCGACTTGGCGACCAAAACAGTTTTCCTTTATTTTTTGACCATTAAAAGGGTTTGGTACACATGTTTAAAAAATGCTATAATTATTTTCCAATTCTTTATTTTTGCGCCGCCACAGGCCCAAATTGAATTTTGGCTCACCTGCCCGAACTGATAGCGCCCGAAAGTGTAAATTTCACAGATTTTGTCAAGCGCGCTCTGACTGCGAAAATCTAGCTCACTGAATTCTATTTTGCTATAAGTTACAAGGTGTATTTAGTTAGTTCACAGACAAAATGTAGAAACTTACAAGAAAATCTTACGCATTCCAGCGTGATTAGAAGAAACCCTTCTCTTGAGCCTTAATTTGCATATCGAAAACTAACCAAATGAAAGGAAAGAAATCTCAAAAGTTTGGTCTAAATCGTGATAAAAAACCACATCAGAGCAAAGTCTATACTCCAATGAACTCTCTTCAAACCGGCGGGTATCACCTTAGCTTCCACACACCACGAGCTCAAAATTGACGAAAATCCATGTGTTTACATAATTACCGTTGGTGTCAAAGTCCTTTGCATAATTTTAAAAATTGGTGAAAAGATATTTTTTTTCCCGTTCAGATTCTTTAACTGGCCTACTAAACAATGGGTCTTAACTTCCTTTAATGATTGTACGCAATAAAAATCTTGTGCCTTGGTAAAACGTTGGATAAACGTGATCAGTCTTTATGGCCTTGCGAGACCCACAAAGTAAACATTGGTGGTTGTAAAGTCTATTGAATAAATTTCGTTAACAGACGTTATGAACCACGAGATGGAAAATATCAAATTCTAAAGTTAAAGTTTTGCAGTTTGGTAATTGTAGATATTATATGCATCTTGAGGAAACACAAACACATGCTAATAATGAAACAACCACATGCAAACATACACTCACGGCCTGCCCACGGAGAAAATGCTCTGAATGCTTCCAGCAAACACAAGCGACCCTATTCAATGGCACTAATTTCTGCAATTTTCTTTCCATCATTGATGGTTTTCATGCGGCTACGTTCTTCAAAGTTTCCAAGCTACAAACTCAACATCGCGGACCGTTATATTAAACCAACAAGAATAACTTCGCCTGCTGTCTTGCGTTACATTGAACGTGACTATGCTAATCGGTTTGTTTGTTGTGTCATGGGATGGGAGGGGAGGGAACAAAATGTGGGAGGGGACGGAACAAATAAATAAGAAAAAATTCTGTTTTTGCAATACATGTATGGATAAGTATCTAATCGGTGAATAGAAAAAAAGGAATTCCTTCAATATTGTTTTAGTCCATCACACTGTTTCCAATAATAGACATTTTTAGCTTGTAGTATTTGTAACAAGAAATAACACACAAACTGCGGTGATAAACATGACAATAGAACGCATTGTTGTAAAACTATATCGAACTTGATATAAAGATGCAAACTAATAGAGATACAGCGCTGCTTACATTTTCATTTAGGGTAGCTTTCAACTAATAGTAGAGCTTTATCTTGCAATGGGTATCTGACGATCGCAATATCTCAAAGTCCCATTTTAAGTTGTGACCAGTTGACGTGACGTGGTCTGCGATAGCAGATGCATGACAGCTACTCGTGATCGCTTTAAAATGTTCAGTTTTTCTGTCATGCAATCTGCGTTTTGTTTTTCCAATGTAGAAATCCTGGCAGTCCCAACAACTAGCTTTATAAACAACTTTTGACATTTGGGAACGGTTAATTCTATCTTTGTAGGGAAAAAGAGACTTAATGCGATGAGCGCTTTGGAAAATAACCTTAAGATCAATGCAGCCATAAAATTTACTAATGCAGGTCTTCAGTTGTTTGGTAATAATTTTGCTTTGTTCTCCTAAATAAGGTAGAACTAAGATTATTTCCTTTTTGGGGACTGTGGTGGTTGGAATCTTCGGTCTGTTTTGTTGCCTGTTCAGAACATCATTAATGTTGTAATTGACAACACCAGCAGGATAACCGTTTTGTAACAACAACTTCCTCGGTTCATTTAAACAAGACCGCATGCATCTGCTATCGCAGACCACGTCACGTCAACTGGTCACAACTTAAAATGGGATCACTTTGAGATATTGGCGAAAGGTCGGTCAGATACCCATTGCAAGATAAAGGAGACTCTACTAATTAGAGAATTGAAAGCTACCCTAAATGAAAATGTAAGCAGCGAAAAGCTGTATCTCTATTAGTTTGCATCTTTTATATGCAAATTATTTTTAGCTTCTGTCAAGGTTATTGTTAATTAGTTACTTATCTTAAATTTCAAATTTAGTTGTTACTTTAATTCCTAACGGTCACTTCTGAAGATGTATGTCGAAACATACGAAACGTCAAGTTTAACGATATAGTTTTATTTTTGTTTTCCAACAATGCGTTCTATTGTCATGTTCATCACCGCAGTTTGTGTGTTATTTCTTGTTAAGCTACGATGGCCAAAGACAAAGAGTATTTACGATTTTGTAGTATTTGTTTTCCCAATGTAGACCATGTGATCTTCCCAAGGGGGTTTGCCTTTTGTCTTTTCATATATTATGCGTACACATGCACGTGAATAAGGCGAAATGTCAAAGAAACAGTTCTCTTGGGTAACATCACGTGGTCTCCATTGAGAAAACAAAATCTACAAGCTAAAAAGGTCTATTATAGTGAACAGTAACATGACACGACTATACAATTCTGTGGTAGGAGTGGCATGAAGTGACCGGCAACTACATATGTATGGGCTTTCATTTTATCGGCATAATTAGCATTATTCGCTTTTTTTTAGATACTGTATTGATTATACAGTAATTTGTGGACACGAGGTTTTTTTTAGTAGTACCTAACCTTTGTCTTTTGCAACTCAGTGGATAATATAGAATAAAGTGCAAATTTTAACCCATTGGCGCCCAGCCGTTCTTACGTTTTCGGAGTGATTTTCCACCTATAAACGATCCATAGCATTTCGTTGCTCTTTATTTCAAACTACCATGGAAAAGGGGTGCTGTCCTAAGGCACTGGAGGCTAAAGGTTTCTGAAAACGTCATTCTGACGTAGCTATTTTTCATACGTGGAGCTACAATAACAGCCCAAGTTCGGTTTGCTTGCGATTTTTGCTAAGTTAATTTTTTTTTACAGCCATTTTTCATCTTTAGTGGCTGCCTGATGAGCATGGTTAAGCGTGACGGTAGCTAAGAGTTCACCTCAAAGAATCGAGCAAGGTGATGTACTTTGTTGTCGAATTTGGTTTGTTACTCTACGAACTGGGAATCTGGCCGGTTGGACACTTAGTACCTTTGGGACTCGACTATTGATGAATTTCTCGACCTACCGCCGCATATTTTGGAATTTGTGAGCCCTGAAGATGACCACCATGTTTTGAAGCATGGGAGTCTTGTGCGGCTGGTTTTGGCCGGCACGGGCGCCAGTGGGTTAAGGGTACAATTGTTTTTGGACTTTTCTGCTTATTTCTATTCCTTATTCCTATCTGTCATAGAATAGGTGGATTAAAGATGAAAGTAATCTGCACACAGCTCGTCGCAGAATAGTCTGGATGGAGCAACTGAACCTGTCTTCGGCAAGCCGCGCATAGGCTCTTACCGATAGTGCTAGCACTTTTTGGCATTATTTGGCTTCGCGAGCATTTTTTTTTTTTTTTTTTTTTACATTTTATCCCAAAAAGCACTGCTAGCATTACTTTGAATTTTTGACTGATTATTTGTATAATTTTGTGTTAAAAAGCACAATCTGACTTTATTTATGTCGTCCAAAGCCGCATTTTGCCCTCATTTTAGTCAAAGGAGCCGAGGAGGCCTGGGGAATAGGTTTGATAGGTCAGCGGGTGCCTTCTAGAACCCAGTCCATCACACTCGTTCCAAGATGGCGTCATCCACGTTGTCATCGAGGAACAATGGAAGTCAGCCAACCAAGGCAGAGACAGCTGGAGACTCGAGAGCGTACTCTGCCATCAATCAGTGGAAAAAATAAGACTAGGGGTAACTGTGAGGCAAAAAACATAAGCATACATGATCGGATTCAGCAATATCCAGGAGAAGAACTATCAATCAAAGACGGGAAGTTGTTTCTGTTGAAAAATGTAACTGAAAATTTGAAAAATGTAATATTCTATGTTTAAAAAAATCGGAAAAAAGTGAGCATTTTTATGTAACCCACGAGCTTTTTAAAAAAATTACCATTATTTCAGCACTTTTTTGGCAAAACAAGCACTGCTTTAAGCATTTAATGCTTTTTTTACGAGCACCATCGGTAAGAGCCTAGCCGCGCAAAGCCTGCATGGAAGGCGCTTGAAAAGAAAATGGAACTGAGGAAGCGGACGCGCGCGCTAACTCCCTGCCGTCCCGTCGCTCCGCTCCCTCCCGTCGCACTCCGTTCTCTTTCCTCTCGCTTTCCCTCTCTAGTATACAGCTAGGGGAGAATGTCGGATTCCTAAACCTTATTTCTGTCATTTTCGAGCGAATCTGCGTTTTCAGTCTTCAGCGAACAAGGAAAAGGATCTGCCAGCTGCACTTGTTATGCTCCTCTCGGGTTAAGACATCTTGTTTTTAAACAAAATGTCATCAAAACAAGTAAATTTCCCGTCCTTCATAGCCTGCGTAACGGGCGTAGAAAGTGGATGGGAAGGAAGGGAAAAGGAAGAGGGGAGTAGCCCTCTCCCTGTCCCTCCCTCCCTCCCTAATCCCTTTCTACAAGCTTCTACGCCCGCCACGCAGGCTAAGTCCTTGAGTATCACTTTGAAAATTTCCAGTTGAGAATTGAACGCTCCGTTCTAATTAACATCGCGGTCTCCGCAATCAGTGCCAGGAAACTGCAGGAAACCCCCTACCCTATTCCTCCATTATTCTCGTTTCCTTAATAGGAACTCGTTCCCAATTTCGGCTTAAAATGTAAGTAGTTCGCCCTCCAATTTTCAGCTAGCTTCCCACGCAGTCGTTTCTCCATACAACATAACCCTTTTCCAATCGCTTTTCAAATCTCCTTTCAAGTTCTGTTTAACAATTCCTGATTACGGATATTAAACTCTTTACCTTTAAAGCAGATCTAGTAGGAAGTTTGATTTGACTGGATCTTTTTATTTTTGACCTGTACATGTCAACATGTGTCATAGCCTTTACACAGTTTTGCCGGTCAGGCCAATCCTACCCCTCATCAAGTTTGTGTTCGATCACGAGCCCTGGTTCGATACATTATTGGAGACAGTGTGATGGACTAAAACAATATTGAAGGAATTCCTTTTTTTTTGCTATTCACCGATTAGATACTTGTCTATACATATATTGAAAAACAGAAAATTTTCTTATTTATTTGTTCCGTCCCCTCCCACATTTTGTTCCCTCCCCTCCCATCCCATGACACAACAAACAAACCGATTAGCATAGTCACGTTCAATGTAACGCAAGACAGCAGGCGAAGTTATTCTTGTTGGTTTAATATAACGGTCCGCGATGTTGAGTTTGTAGCTTGGAAACTTTGAAGAACGTAGCCGCATGAAAACCATCAATGATGGAAAGAAAATTGCAGAAATTAGTGCCATTGAATAGGGTCGCTTGTGTTTGCTGGAAGCATTCAGAGCATTTTCTCCGTGGGCAGGCCGTGAGTGTATGTTTGCATGTGGTTGTTTCAAAATTATTAGCATAATGTATTTTATGTTTGTGTGTTTCCTCAAGATGCATATAATATCTACAATTACCAAATTGCAAAACTTTAACTTTAGAATTTGATATTTTCCATCTCGTGGTTCACAACGTTAATTAACGAAATTTATTCAATAGACTACTTACAACCACCAATGTTTACTTTGTGGGTCTCGCAAGGCCATAAAGACTGATCACGTTTATTCAACGTTTTACCACAACACAAGATTTTTATTGCATACAATCATTAAAGGAAGATAAGACCCATTGTTTAGTAGGCCAGTAAAAGAATCTGAACGGGAAAAAAATATCTTTTCGCCGATTTTTAGAATTATGCAAAGGACTTTGACACCAACGATAATTATGTAAACACATGGATTTTCGTCAATTTTGAGCTCGTGGTGTGTGGAAGCTAAGGTGATACCCGCCGGTTTGAAGCGATATACCAGTTCATTGGAGTATAGACTTTGCTCTGATGTGGTTTTTTATCACGATTTAGACCAAACTTTTGAGATTTCTTTCCTTTCATTTGGTTAGTTTTCGATATGCAAATTAAGGCTCAAGAGAAGGCTGTCTTCTAATCACGCTGGAATGCGTAAGATTTTCTTGTCAGTTTCTACATTTTGTCTGTGAACTAACTGAATACACCTTGTAACTTATAGCAAAATAGAATTCAGTGAGCTAAATTTTTGCAGTTAGAGCGCGCTTGACAAAATCTATGAAATTTACACTTTCGAGCGCTATCAGTTCGGGCAGGTGAGCCAAAATTCAATTTGGGCCTGTGGCGGCGCAAAAATAAAGAATTGGAAAATAATTATAGCATTTTTTAAACATGTGTACCAAACCCTTTTAATGGTCAAAAAATAAAGGAAAACTGTTTTTGGTCATCAAGTCGAGAGGACCGCTTTTAAGCGGGACTGCCTCTTAAGAGCTGAAAATCACTAAAATATTGAAATCAGGTTGGAAGGTACAGGAAAAGGAATAAGTTGCCATGGGAACCGAACTTTTTATAGCCGTAGGTGTGCTGCCGATAGAACTATTAGCCTGCCAGGTTTCACTGAAAAATAACTCTATTACATATATAGGCCATTTCGGAAAATACCATAATACTCTTTGTTTGTCCACTCAAATTTTGCATCAGCATTGTTTCCAGTTTCTCTTGGGACTTACAATGGTCCAAAGAGAAAACAAAAACAATGCTTATGAAAAATTTGGGTGGACAAACAAAGAGTATTTTGGTATTTTCCGTAATGGCCAATTGGGTTGAGTGTATCACGTCATCAGTCCTCTCTTTGGCATATTTTATACATTTTTCAAACTTAAATATCTCCAGATCCAATGCCGATATTTTCAAACAGTAAACGGTATTTTTCCTGGTATTCTATGTGATAAACCTAAAAACTCAAGTGGTAAAAATACGATCATAGATTTCAGTAGAATTCAATCAACCACAGTAGTGATCAAACTCAATCTACCCTTACCAGTCACTCACTCATGTTTCTTTATGCTGACCACTGTAAGTATCTCACAAGAGTTATTTGCTTTCTGTGATCGATCAACCGATAGCTTCTTCCCAAAAAGACGCTGGATGAACGTTTACTCGGGATGCCTAGTGATGCACAAGTCGAAGTCGGACGCACGCTTTCTGTGGTTCTCGAAAATTTGAAAATGGTTTTAGGGTTCGAACAAAGCCTCTTTGTTTACGTACGAGCAAAGCGCTTAAAACTGTTTTGAGAGTTACCATCGAGAGTGATTCCCAAATACAAATAATTATGTGGTAATATTGTTTACCTCTTTTTGAACAGTTCCGCTCAAAAGTAAGTTGCTAGTCGCAACGCGTTTCCTTCGTGATGCGAATCGCGTCGCCCGCTTCGCGATTCGCGTCGCGGAAGAGTAGCTGAAGCGAAAATTTTTGACGTAAAATTTCAGATGACTTTCGCGTTGCGCGTTAGAAATACAGCTATTGTTCAAAAACACATCTTGTAAACAAAACGAATTTTCTAAATTCGTTAGCTAGTTCATATAAAAACAAATTGACCGCAAAACTGCTGGCTATGAAACTTGAAACCTTCCACTAAAGATAACCGATAAATTCACTCGTAAATCATTACACGCTTCAGAAACAGAAAACAAGCCAATGCAGAACGGATTTTTATTTTTTCATTTTCTTCTTTTGCATGCCTATCGAAAATGACGCAGTCCTTGTGAAAAAAAAAAAACGAAAAGATTATTCGAAAAATTTGTATTTGGCTTACATAATAAAAAATCATAACCTCAAAACAACTGTCGCGTGATGTAATCCTTTCGACCTTTGGGCTTTGTGGTTTGCTTTAACCAATGAAAACACCGCCACGTGCCTTCTAATGTGCATTGGCCAAACAAAACACAGCCACGTAATTGTATTGTGCGCTTTATTGCACAGAAAAAAGAGAAAAAAGACTGCAATTTAACGTGATTTTCCGCTCGGTACCTCGAGTAATAAACCTCTAATCAAGTGTTAAACAAGGTGACACACACATTAGGCCAAGAAAATTATTGCATTAAGTTTTGGTGAGCTACTTTGTACAATGTGATAATTTTCATTGTCCTTCTACAACGTTCATCACGGAAACAAGGAAATCACGGAATTAAGCAGTGTCATTCCTCGAATTTCTGGTGTATAAAATTAGTTACTCCGAACAAGGAACGTCTTGTTTCAAGGTTTCAAGGACTTCTAGAACTGAAAAGTAAAAACTCGGCACTTGGTTAACATTCGAAGAAACTGAAAGCATTTCATGACTACATTGTTAACATGTCGTTCGAACGTCATACACCATATTCACAATTGGCTGTAGCGCGGATAAAACCCGCACATGGAAACGAGGACTAGCAGGATAAGATAAACAAGATAATCTTGGATTCAAACGGAGGAGCTTAAGGGAGGTATTAACTGTTGTAGCCGATTTCGGAGGGTGACTTCCTCGGAAGCTTAGCACTTCAAGAGGGAACTTCTAGGGCTTGTTCAACAAGAAACTGCAACCAGTCAACACCGTCATTGTCATATGTTACAAAAACTGCGTTTACAAATGTTAAACATTGAGAGGTAGCCACAATAAATGATTTGAAAGGCAGGGCTTTTTCTTTTGCTTGAGACATAAAAGCTGCTGTTATAGCTAAGTGCCATCACACACTTTACCAGTGAAAACAAAAAAATAGTTAGTAGAGAAAGTACAAATGTTTTAAGCGGAATCTTTGTCCCAAAAGCGCTTGCTGTAGAAAGTGATCATGAAATATCCGGGACTTTCCGGTCTGATTCTAAGAAACTGAACCAGCTTTCGTACGACGTCCTGTGTGGATGCTTGATATATAACTAATTTCTAAAATGTTACCCGAATTTAATTTTAGGCTACTCACAGGCGCTATTTTCAATTTTGTTCTTCTAGCAAGTTGTCCGCAAGTAACAGACTTCACCAACAAATTTTGATCTAAGTGGCATGAGACCCCCTGAAGCCCTGCATAAACGATCGAGTTTGTCCTCTGACCGAAAACAGGCCATAGAGTCTGACGTTCTTAAAGAAAATAAATCCACATTTTTCCCCGAATTCAAGAAGTTGGCCATCTTTGCTATTCTGGTTGACTAAATTCTATTGAAATCCGATTCTCAAACTCATTAATTATCCATAAATAAGCCAATCGGAGTGCCCTATTTTGTCAGGTGCATCTATCTTGATACCCAATGAAAATACGGATCAAGCCACGTCCGCGATTAGTTCAAAAACTGATCAAGACACTCGAATTTTAAGTAGCAACCTCAAAAAATAACAATGCAGGCAATTATTAATTAGCATCTGAAGAAAAGTAATGTGGAAATTACGGTTCTGGACCCTTCGAACTTTCATCATGCCATTCTGCATCTCCACATCTCTTTTACCCTGAGCGTATTAAGCAGATTAGTTTTAGATTCAATATCTCGACAACATTTTTATCTTCCAACTGACGCTTCAGACGACGTGCTATGGCGTAAAGAGTACTGCGTGGACACCTTTCCCCAGACTCTTTATAGCTCCTTCTATGACAAACTTCGCGAGCTAGTAGTTTAGGAGATAGGGTATCCGTTGCGAATTCCTATATTTCACTTTCTACTTACAGAATTCACCTTGTGTAAGTCATAATATTTTACTACTGGAACCGCCGCCTAGGATCCAAAATCGGTACTTCCGTCCCTCTTTCCAGCAGCTATGGTCTAAAACTGTTCAAAGCCAATTTGTTTTTGTACTTTGTAGAAGTTAAAACGGCTTCATAAGCTAAAAGCTGGTCGTCAGATAAAGTTTTAGGGGGACGAAAACGACTCGCTCCGTCCCTGATCTCCACATCATGTGTCAGCTACAATGAATTTCTTCTGACGAGAAATAAACAACTCTCACTCTCTCACTTTCTCGATGAGAAGAATGTTTTCGCTGTTGCTCATTAAAACAATCATTGCTAAATATCTGGTTCCACTGATTGTATATTTATCCGTGTTTGAACGTGCTTCGTGTTTCATCAGGGGTTTCGAACCCCTTCTGAAACACTCGCACTCCTTTTTGATGTATTACTTGAAATGCTTACACTCGATGGAAAAGTAGATACAAGCTATTTGAAGGCTGTCTCTTTCCGTTCTAACGGGAATTTGTTTTAATACTGTCAGGAATTATCCTCTTCTAATGCGACATTCACCAACTAAAGATTTTTTTTTTTTGTATTGACCACTGACAGTATGGGATATGATTTATTTGCTTTCTATAATTGCTCTGCCGGTTTTCTTTTCCATAAGAGTCTAAATAGACTCTTAACAAGGTAAAAGGAGGACGAGGAATCTGATTCCATGCAATGATTTATTGATATAGTTTGTACAATGTGATTTGATTTCTATCGTTCGTCTACAACGTTCACCACTGACGCAAGAAGATCACGGAATGAACTTACTATCATCATTGCTGAGCTTACCTCGGATTTCTGGTGCAACCACTGAGTTATTCCGAACAAGGAGAGGCTTGCTTAGTCAACGCCGCCTAGAATTGAAAGGTAATAGCCCGGTACTAGGTCAGCATTCTAAGAAACTGAAACTCTTTGTTTCATCCGTATACCGTAAAATCCCGAAAGTAACTCCCTCCTCAACTGTTCACGTCATTGGAACTCACTCTATAATTGGTTGAATCACAGATATAGCCGAGAATAAGAATGAGGTTCACAGGTATTAACAAGTTAAATTTAGATTCAAACGTCGGATTCATAGAGATTTTTATTCATTGGGAGGTTCATTCCACACGAATTTATTTCCTGTTGCAGTAAACTTGACTATGAATATTACTTGGCTTCATCTGAAAAAAAAAACCAACAGACTGAATACAGTCGAACTACAATTTTTTCCATGGCGTATGATTTAAACCATTAAGCTACATTAGTGAACAAACTAAATCTTCCTTTAACAGTTATTAATTAAAGTTTCTTTGTGTTGACCCCTGTAAGCATGTGACATGATTCACTTGCTTTTTGTGATCGTTCAACCGAAAGCTTCTTTCTATTAACATCTAATCAGACGTTAAACAATGTCATAAGAGACCAAGAAATTGGTGCGTCCAATTATGATGAGCTACTTTGTACAATTTGATTTGATTTCCGTCATTCGTCTACAATGTTCATCTCTAACACAAGGAGATCACGGAATTAATTATAAGTACTTGTCATTATTGTTGAGCTTACCTCGAATTTCTGGCGCATAAAATGAGCTACTCCGAACAAGGAGTGACTTGCTTCAAGACTTCAAGTATTCATCCACTACTTTCGGAAAAGCAAATACCCGGCACTTGGTTATCATCATAAGAAACTGAAACCATTTCATCATTCTATATTTTTAACATGCCGTTCGAACATAATAAACCATATTATTATATAAATACAGGTGTACCAATGAAATACCAGGTGAGCTTTCGCAAGAAAACATGATATCTTCACATACGTGTTATCTTCACAAATGAAAAGATCACCGTGCCTTTCGCAGCGAAAGTGAAATGGTTTGGTATTTTTAATGGTGATTATAAAATAAACAGAACATTGCATGGCCGCTCGGAGATACGAAATTTCTCTTCTCTTCTAATAAAATATATACTCGAAGAGAAATTTTGTATCTCCGCGCGGCTATGTAATATCCTCTATTTATCAATTCGCTGAATCGCGGATAAAAGATGAACATCAAAACAAGGATAAACAAGATGACTCTAGCTTCAAACGGTGGTGTTTATCGAAGGTACTGTTGTAGCTGATTTCGGAGGGTGACTTATAATCTCTTCACGAGGGAAATTCAAGGGCTTTTTCAACAAGAAACTGAAAGCGGTCAACGGCGTCACACGTCACAAAAAGTACATGTATTTACAAGCATTAATAATTGGGTGTAACCAAACAAATGATTTTAAAGGTATGGCTTTTTCTTTTTTTGAAAAATAAAGAAAATAAGAGCTGCTGTTACAGCTAAGTGCCACTGACACGCAGCTTATCTTTGAAATTAAAAAAAGAAGTAAAGAAATCAAAAATTTTTTGAGCGACCGGAATCTTTGTCCCAACAGCTGAGCGCTTCCCGTAGAAAGTGAAAGTGTTTTAAAGGCTGGAACTTTTGCAACCTTGTTCCCAGGGTCCTCTTTCTTCCTCCCTCGAGAAAGTACCCTGGTTGCGGCTGGTCACGTGTCTGCTAGATTTTTGCAGATTCCAGAAAAATGATGGAAGGGAGGGCAGGAAGGTTAAAGTTTGTCTCCACAAAGTTGAGGACCCACCCTCTGTGCGGACTTGATTTGTACGCCTGGACACGTGACCAGCCGCAACCAGGGTACTTTCTCGAGGGAAGAGGAGAGAGGACCCTGGGAACGAGGTTGGAACTTTTGGCGTGAACAGGTCCTTTGCATGCCCATGTCACGTCACGTGACCTTGTCAATACAATATGGTCATGGTACGAAATAGATGGAAAGAGCGTGATGAAATTAGAAAGAATACCAATTATGTGGCTACCGATAAGTGGCTTCAAAATTGGCAGTCTTACTAATTTCATCGCGCTCTTTTCATTTCTGGCATCTGATTTGTACCACGACCATTTTCATGATTGACAAGATCACGTGACACGGTCATGCAAAGGGCCTACCTAATAAACAACTCTGGGTGGCTGCAAGATATACAGCTAGTTTCGAAAGTAATAGCCCGAATTATAGGCTACTCACAGGCGATATTTACAATTTTGTTCTCCCAGCAAATTGTCCGCAAATTACAGAACTCATCAACAAATTCTGATCTCAGTAATATGAGACGCCCTGGCGGCCCAGTAGAAACGATGGAGTTTGTAGTATGAACGGGCTGTATCAAAGTCCATCTAACCGAAAACAGGCCATACAGTCTCATGGTCTTAAGGCGGCTCACTACGGTTTCTAGTTCGCAAAATTTTAGATCTTGAAATGCTTATTACTTTTCGGCAATAAAAATGGGGGTCATGATCATCGAGCTCGTTTTTTTGGTTATTTTCGTTTAAAG
This sequence comes from Pachyseris speciosa, assembly GCA_016490735.1. NCBI lineage: Eukaryota > Metazoa > Cnidaria > Anthozoa > Scleractinia > Pachyseridae > Pachyseris > Pachyseris speciosa. Next base: position 457,308 of record JAEMWC010000407.1, read on the forward strand.
CTAAAATTAGGGGTGTTTCTAACAGGTTATAGAGCAGTTACTATTTAGTGGAAAAATGCTCACAACTTGTTCACCAATGATTGGGCATTTGTTTGAAGCCACTATAAAGGTAACAATATTAAAGATTGGTAATGATTATCCATCGATGCACAAGAGCCTTTAAGGCAACTTTCACATAACCACCTAGTAAACCAACAAAATGTTCATTTAGTTGTATGTTCAAAGATTCGTGGAAGACTTTTAATCTGAGGGTCATGGGTTCAAGTCATATATCGAGCGTGCGATTATTTTTGTTTCGACTGACTAATATATAAACTTTGCAATGATGAGTTTTAACTGTCTCAGAAACAAGGCCGGCCCTAATGTTTCATCACTGGCTGGGGGGAGGAGGGGGTGGATGAACTAAAACAAAAGCAGCAAATGGAAAAAAACGTGGAACTGTTCTGAGGATAGAAGGACGCAATGTCTAGTTTCCTAGTTTTTGCAGGTTTTGAAAAGTGTTCCAAGGTTTCTTATCACCCGCGTATTAGCCTATTGCCTTCATCCAGTAGTTAGAGTATGCGCTCATCAACTGGGTCTGCATAGTCCTGTCCCAGAAGTCCCTCTTACTCCACCTTGCATAGGGTGGGGCGGGAGAAGAGAGAGTCCTGCACAACTTGTAGGCGCATGCTCGGAGCGGCGCCATTTTTCCCCCTGTTCTGGGGAAAACCATAGTTGGAAGTAAAGCACGCGGATGATGCCATTTGTCTGCACGTGCAGTTTCAAAATAATCATGACAAATCTGGCATTTTTCACAATTTCAAAAAACAAACTTCTCGATTAAAATAGTACAGTCATACCGTAGAACCAACGACACCAATTATAAATGCTGCTTGTTTTAATTGAATGGTTTTAGCCGCCCGTTAAGGAGTATTTTTTATATAACGAGACAGTGTTGACGTAACATGTACGATCACTGACGCCATTACGCGTGCGCACGCTGAAAATAAAATTTGCTCCGTTTTCTGAGAAATTGAAACGAATTTATCTGTAAAAGTGGGAAAAACTATATTAAAAAAGGTCAGTGACTCCCTCATTTGAGAGCAACGTCAAGAAAGCTGCTACTCGCTTTATAAATGCTCATGAGAAGGAATTGAGAAACCTCACACGGAACGCCGTTATATTATAGAACAAATGAAAAAGCCTTAACCGTGCTTTGTTCTGTTATAAGGCATTCAAGAAAGTGACGAGAGCACTCAAGAAGTAGCAAGAAGAAGAAGTAGTGCAATTTTGTACTTTAATTTCCCGCGGAACTGACCGGGAAACCTGGATGGACAGGGATTGATAATAAAGGAAAGATTGCGTGACGGGCCAAAAGAACGTCTGCGTGGAAGGCTAAAAAGGCTGGTGCCTAGTTTAATTTGATTGGATCGTTCCGAGCATGCGCCTGCAAGGCGGAGTAAGAGGGATGTCATGATTAATTTGCATAATTATAATACATTATCATAGCCTCCACGTGCTTGTAGAACTGGGCTTACCGTATGCAATAAATCTTGTTGTTGTTAACATGTCGCTTGTGTGCGAGTGAACATTATATGGTGTCAGAAGTGAAATATGGAAGTTTTCAAGCCTCCAGGAGCTCTAGTGCTTGAAGGGAATCTTGCCGAGAATTGGAGGAGATGGGTGCAACGCTTTGACTTATATTTGACGGCGTCGGGAAAGATCGAAGAAGATCAAAAGGTGCGGTGCGCCATTCTGCTGCACACAATCGGCGAAGAAGCGCTCGAGATATACAATACGTTCCGATTCGCTACTGGTGAAGATCCTAACAAGATTGATCACCTGAAGAAAAAGTTTGAAGATTATTTCAATCCGAGAAAGAATACTGTGTTCGAAAGATACAAGTTCTGGGAACGTAAACAACAAGAGGGCGAATCTATCGATCAGTTTATCACCGAATTGAAGACTCGTGCGAAGTCATGTGAATTTGGCGCCCAGCAAGATAGCCTGATTCGAGACCGAATTGTATTTGGTGTAAGTGACACTCGTCTTAAAGAGAGATTACTTCGTGAATCGTCTGATCTTACCCTTGAGAAAGCGGCGAGTCTTTGCAGAGCGGCAGAAGCTAGCGCTAAACAACTAAAGGAAGTGCAGACTTCGGAGAAGATCCCCGTTCACGCGGTAAAACCAAGAAACAAACCAACCAAGCCAGCGCCCGCCACAACATCGCGCCAGCTGCAGCAATTTAACTGCAAGAATTGTGGAACAAAGCACTACCCGCGATCGTGTCCAGCGTTTGGAAGACACTGTCACATCTGCAAAGGGAAACATCACTACGCTAAGATGTGCCCAAAGAAGAATTCTCGAGTACACACTGTGACTCCGAGCCAAGACGGCGCCATTGGTCGACAGTGCAAAGTCCAAACCGAAGAGTTATTTATCGGAACAGTCACCGGTGTGGCTACTGATTCAGCTTGGTTCTCCACCGTAACAGTCGGTGGATCGTCTGTTAAATTCAAGCTGGATACTGGCGCCGAAGCGAATGTTTTGCCACTCAGAGTCTACTCCGAACTCCAGAACAAGCCACCTTTAATGCATACCAGTGTTGTTCTGTCTTCGTATGGAGATTTCAAGGTAAAACCCGAAGGGAAAGTCACCCTGGCTTGTGAGGCTCAAGGATTAAAGGAAAGCCTTCCATTTTTCGTTGCTGCTGTTAATTCACCACCAATTTTGGGGCTCTCGGCGTGCTCAAAATTAAATCTGGTGAAAAGAGTAGAAAGTGTTGCCCAGGCCCCTCGCACAAAAGAAGAAATTGTTGACAAGTTTGCTGATGTGTTCAGTGGGTTAGGCTGCATGAAAGGCGAGTACCACATTGAGCTGGATGACTCCGTTCAGCCCGTCATTCACCCGCCTCGAAGAATACCGTATTCCCTACTTGAGAAACTTAAAGCAAAACTTCAAGAGTTGGAGGAGAAAGATGTTGTCCAGAAAGTTGACAGACCCACCCCATGGGTTAACAGCTTAGTCATTGTTGAAAAGCGTGATGGTTCTTTGAGACTGTGCTTGGATCCTAGAGATCTCAACAAGGCTATTCGGAGAGAGCACCACAGGATACCCACAGCAGAGGACATTGCAAGTCGCCTCAGTGGCAAGAAAGTTTTCTCCATTGTAGATGAAAAAGATGGTTTCTGGCAGGTGCCCTTAGATGAAGAAAGTTCCCACCTCTGTACATTCAATACCCCCTTCGGCCGCTATCGGTTTAAGCGTATGCCATTCGGCATAAGTTCAGCACCTGAGGTGTTCCAAAAGAAGAATGAAGCCCTGTTTGGAGATATTGATGGTGTGGAGGTCATATTTGATGACATCATTGTTGCAGCTACAGATGAGAAGGAACATGATGAAACTATGTTTAAGCTTCTGGAAAGAGCTCGACAAGCAAATGTAAAGTTCAACTCTGCAAAGCTGCAATACAAAGTTAGTGAAGTCAAGTACATGGGAAACATTGTTTCTGAATCAGGACTGAAACCTGATGTTGAGAAAGTGCGTGCTATCACACAGTTGCCCTTGCCTCAGAGCAAAGAAGAGTTGCAGAGGTTCTTAGGGATGGTGAATTATTTCTCCCAGTTCATTCCTAATCAGTCAGAAATTACTGCGCCCTTGCGAAATCTTCTAAAGAAAGATGCTATGTGGATCTGGTCATATGAGCATACTCAAGCAGTAGAGCGTCTGAAACACATCCTCTCTAGTCAGCCTCTTCTGAAATTCTATGACCCCACCAAACCAGTCAAATTGCAAGTGGATGCCTCTAAGTCTGGTCTTGGGGCATGTGTCCTCCAAGATGGACACCCGATCGCTTACGCTTCTCGTTCCCTCACCCAAGCGGAGGAGCATTACGCCCAAATAGAGAAGGAACTTCTTGCAGTTGTATTTGGCTGCGAGAGATTTAACCATTATGTGTATGGGCGGCCAGTGGATGTGGAGTCAGACCATAAGCCTTTAGTGTCTGTTAACAAGAAGCCGCTGACCAAAGTATCTCCAAGGCTCCAACGGCTGCTTCTCAGACTTCAGAAGTACGAAGTTAACATCACCTATGTCCCTGGCAAGTACATGTATGTTGCAGATACACTTTCAAGAGCTTACTTGGATGAACCACCCTCGGAGCAAGAATTAAGTGATGACATGGAAGTAATCGTCCACAGCCTCGTGGAACGTCTTCCTATGACTAAAGAGAAGCTTGCCCAGATGAAAGAAGCAACAGCTCAAGATGAAATCCTTCAGATGTTAAGTAAAGTTGTAAAGAATGGTTGGCCATCCCACAAAAGCAAATTACCTGCATCCGTTGCCTACTACTGGAATTTGCGAGCTGAAATTCATGAAGCTGAAGGTCTGTTATTCCTTGGTGAGAAGCTCATAATCCCTCAAGAGATGAGACAGGGTGTTCTAAACTGCATACATGAGAGTCACCTTGGTATGGAGAAATGCAAGTCAAGGGCTAGAGCTGTCGTTTATTGGCCCGGTATGTCTACTGCAATTGAAAGAATGATCTCCAAGTGTTCTGTATGTCTAAAGTACCAAAGAGAGAATCAGAAGGAGCCCTTATTACCCCATGAAGTCCCTCAGAGGCCATGGCAGAAGCTAGGTGCAGACATATTTGAACTGAACTCTAAGTCATATTTACTTGTTGTTGATTATTATTCTAAGTACCCTGAACTTTGTCTCCTAAGAGACAAGACAGCTGGTTCTGTTATAACTGGTATGAAATCTATGTACGCCCGGCATGGAATCCCAGATGAAGTTATTGCTGATAACATGCCCTTTTCAAGCAAGGAATTTCATCAGTTTGCAAAAGATTGGGGATTTCAAGTCACCACCTCAAGTCCCAGATACCCACAGTCCAATGGGATGAGTGAAAGGGCGATACAAACCATCAAGAAGCTGCTTAGGAAAGCATTTGAAGATGGAAATGACCCGTATATAGCTCTCCTGGAGTACAGGAACACTCCAGTCTCAGGACTAAAGGAGTCACCTGCACAATTGTTGATGAGTCGCATGTTGAAGTCCAAGTTGCCTTCTACGGTATCCCTCTTGAAGCCTCGAGTGGTTCACAATGCCTATGACAAGCTCAAAGAGCGTAGGGATAAACAGAAGATGTACTACGATCGCAGCGTAAAGCGGTTACCTGAGATCAAGCCACATGAAACAGTGCGTATACGAATGGGAAAGACCTGGGAGCCGGCAACTGTTACTGCGCAGCATACAGCTCCTAGATCCTACGTAGTCTCAACACCTGACGGCACTGCATACCGTCGCAATCGTCGACATTTGTTGCTAACAAATGAGCCCCCAGTAGTGAGTACGGGACCACCCCTAGATGAAGCGGTGATACCGCCTGTCTCTGACACACCGCGGTTCCTGTTAGTGATGCTGATTCGGCCCTGCCTGTTGCCAATGAAAGCAGCCCTCTGCCGACACAAGCAAAGTGTACCTCCAGTGGCCGTACTGTGAGATTGCCAGCAAGATACAAGGACTATGTTATGAACTGAACTGTTCTGTTACAGCAAACAATGCAAACATTTGAGCAAAGTTCATTTTATTGATTATTGCTTGATGATTAGTTAACCATTCATTCCAGGTTTATCTTGTTTTAAAGGAAGGGAGGTGTCATGATTAATTTGCATAATTATAATACATTATCATAGCCTCCACGTGCTTGTAGAACTGGGCTTACCGTATGCAATAAATCTTGTTGTTGTTAACATGTCGCTTGTGTGCGAGTGAACATTATAAGGGAGTTCTGGGACAGGACTAGGTCTGCATTGCGATTTCAAGCAAAATTTCCTTTTTCTCTTGCTTTGTGACTGGTGATTCCCACAGTTTCTTCTGAGATTAGGATCTATCACTTTCCTTAATTTTTTAAGACTTATTCTCATCAACAAACAGGTCGCAGGATAGCTTTAACCAGAGCATAAGTCAGTACCCAGCAGATAAACGTGTATTTCATCAGCTGGATAGCGACCCAGTGTCCACTGCACGGCGTTTTGGCCTCTGTTTAAACAGCTGGGACCTGGTGGATGTGATTCAATTTCGAAACAAAGTGTCCTCCAGTCTGTAACGTTATCTTCATTGATGACCAATGCGGGCAGTCTACCATTCAAAGTTGATGCTTCTTGTATATATATCTCAGTCAAAGGTATAGAAACTACTGAGCCATAAGCAATATGATCAAGAATATTTATTTCCGCTCAAACAAATACACTTGTGTAATATAATTTAATATGATGCTTTCTTCTGAAAGCGGCAAGTTCATCGTTCGTAGGTTCTAGGTGTTTTCAAGTCTGACTTGAGTTTAGTTGACTGTTTACATGGATGAATAACGTATTTTATACCCTTACATTAACTCGTTTATATGTACAATTCTACATTTCTTTATCTGTTATCTACTTCAAATTCAAGTGAATTTTTCTTACTAACCAAAGAATTCAACCTGAATAAAGGCATACCGATCTGGTACCAGTTGTTAAAAGAGCGGCGATGATAAGTCGGTATCCATTCGATAAACGTGTATTAGTTGCAATGCAGTTTATCCGCTTTTTATAGTAAGTTATCTGTTCTTTGAACAAGTGGGGCCGGAACAACTTTGAAGGTCACTCTCCTTCCCGTAATGCTCGTCTAAGAGACTTTAAATGACAGCAATTGTGGATCCTTTTTCCAACTGAGAGGATACTTAAGAAAAACTTACATTAATGTAATAAACGTTAAAAAGTTTTAAAAGTTTCTTTCAGCGTTCATCGCTCACGTATTCCTCGCTGGTTAACTGAATCAATTCCTTTTTTTGTTTGTTTTGTTTTGTTTTGGCGACTGAAGAATTTTCCCTTTTACTGCCCCGCTGAAAGTCGTGTTACATATAACTGCCCTTAAGCCTTTACCTGTAATTTTACACATGTATTTTTTCTGTCATAAAATCGCTAGTGATGGCCTTATCATGACATTATAACTGCGCGTTTTCTTGTTAGATCGCAGAAAGTGTTTGCCCTTTAGTTGCATTCTTGGTGACAATGGATTTTAACCCGGAAATCACAGCAAACATGGTGTTTTTCATACAAGTTATGCAACGCTTTCGAGTGGTATACCGTGGAATATCCCACGAGTCACTTGTATTTTCTTGGTATACACACGAGCCTTTAGGCGAGTGTGTATGCAAAGAAAATACAAGTGACTCGTGGGATACTCCACGGTATACCACGAGAAAGGGTTGCATAACTATTTTATACCATGCCATAGAAAATACAGTGGCCAGCAAGGCCAGCATGAGCGGGAATCTCAACGCACGATGGGAAGTTTTGATGTGATACCGTTGAATTGCATTGATCAATGGGAAGGTTCAATGGAATACTGACGAATATACAACGGCTTTCCTGCATTCTGATTGGCTGTATTTTCTATGGCATGGTATGAATTTGAATATGAAACGCTTTGAGATAGATCATAGACGATTCTAGCTAGTCCCAACACATAAATATCTGATTGGTTCTAACCTGTTTGTTCACATACTTTGTGCGGGGTTAGTTCAAGCTCTCTCCCGATGGTAAGGCATGAGCTCAAGAATTGACACTGATAAGACGTTAAGCTAACGCATTCACCGAAAAGCAGACTTAAATATTGATATATAAATGTGTGAAATAAATCATGATATGAACTTAAAACAAACAGCATCCCAATGCACGTGATCAAAAATTCTTTTCACTTCATTTCTGCACCTCTGATGGACACTATTAATCTCTCATTTTCTAGAGGTATTTTTCCGGATAAACTGAAAATTGCGAAAGTGATTCCCATCTATAAAGTAGACGATCCCGGTCTTTTTGTGAATTATAGACCAATTTCTTTATTACCAAATTTTTCGAAATTTTTCGAAAGAGTTATGTATAACAGGATAATAGAATTTGGTGAAAAATACGAAATATTATATTGTTATCAGTTTGGTTTTCGGAAAAATTATTCAACTTCCTTCGCATTAACTCATCTATTAATAAAATTTCCTCCGCAACTGATCGACATGAAACTACTGCAGGGGTGTTTTTAGATCTTTCTAAAGCATTTGACTCTCTTAATCATCAAATTCTGTTCGCCAAGTTGGAACATTATGGTATCCTTGGTGTGGCTCTGCAGTGGATTAAAAGCTATTTTGTCTTGCCACCAACAATTTGTTCAATTTAATCTAGCCTGGAGGTAACCATCAAGTGTGGCGTCCCTCAAGGTTCTATTTTGGATCCTTTATTTTTTTTTCTACTATATATAAATGATCTTCCTAACGCCTCTAAATTAACTCAGCCTTTACTTTTTGCTGACGACACAAGTATTTTTTATTCTCACTCTGACGCCATTGAGATGCAATCTGTTTTAAATGATGAATTGTGTAACTATGACATGTGGTTGAAAAGTAATAAGCTCTCTGTCAATGTAAAAAAAAACTTGTTATGTCATCTTTAAGTCGAGACAAAAGAAACTTAACTGTAATCTCTCTCTTTTTTTCGGAAATCGTTCTCTGGAACAGACTAACGTAACTAAGTTTCTAGGAATATACGTGGACGAGCACCTCACTTGGAAACACCACACTAGCTATGTCTCTAAACAGATCTCTAAGTCAGTTGGTATCATATTCAGGGCCCGATTCTACCTATCAGAAAAAAACAAATTATCTCTGTACTACGCATTAATTTATCCCTATATCACCTATTGTAACTCTTCTTGGTTGTCCACGTATGTGTCCAACTTAAATAAGATTTTCATTCTGCAAAAGCGTCCTGTGCGAGCCATCACCAATTCCGATTATCGAGCACATTCTGCTCCATTGTTTGCTAAATTGGGTATCCTTGATATTTTTCAAGTGAACTCATTTCAAATAGCCAAGTTTATGTTTTACTATCGCAATCAATTGTTGCCTCCAATGTTCCTCAACTTGTTTGAGACGAGTAGTGAAATTCATAATTATGGCACCAGGGCGGCTGGATGTTACCGCCCTCATTTCTGTCGTACAAACATTAAGCAATTTACAATTCTCTTTCAAGGTCCTATGATTTGGAATTACCTGTTCAGTAAGTTTTCTTACCTTCAAGAAAAAAATGTTCGAATTTTTCTTTAAACAATCCTGAATCTGTCATGCCGCACTCACACAGCACCAAACCTGAGAGCTTCAGGTAGTACGCACGAAATTTCCGAACTCCGTATTTTAGCTAAATTTCACTTTCAAAAACATTCTACGATGACGAAAACTAATCTCCAGTCACTTAAAAAGGAAAGCGATGACTTAAAACGTAATCTTGAGATCCTAACCAAAGATTTCAAAGAGTTGAAAGAGTTGTTGGATATGAAAGAGATAACGGCCGAAACTAGACAAGATGGCGGTCCTTCGTCACCTTCACCGACTCGTGAACTTGAAAACAGTCTACAGTTTCTTAGTGACGAATATGATGACATGCAAGTTTCTCAATCTGCTATCCAGGGAAAAATATCCAAACTTGGTAAAGATTTGTCAAACCTTTCTGTGAAAGTCAAGGACATATCTGACGCTGTGGAAGCGTTACAACAGTACAGCTACCAGTACAAGCTAAAAATGGTTGGCTACCCACAAGTTAACGAATCTGATTCATCTGAAGACACAGCAAAACTATGTCTCCATTTATTCTCTTGTCTGGGCGTGAAGGAATTACATTTAAGGACATTGACATCGCTCATCGCGTGCAGATAAGAGCGAGTGCTGCTGTAAACAAACCTAAACCTATCATTTGCAAGTTCACTAGACGTCTCGCCAAGGAGAAAGTAATGGCTGCCAGGAGAGCATCCGGTAACATTAGCTCTGAAGACCTTGGCCTACCAAGTGATACCACTTTTGAACGTATTGGAATTTACGATCATCTGACACCGAAGTTACAGCAACTGCTTCATAGCGCCAACAACTTCAAAACCCAGCATGGTTATAGATTCTGCTAGGCAAAGAATTCAATTGTCTTCCTTCGCAAGAGTGAAACTTCAAGACCAGTTAAGGTTAAAACGATGGATGACTTGATGAAGCTAACACCACAGAGCCAAGGAACAACTCCCCAAACAGATGAGTAACTTACAAACGTTAACGATATAGCTTCTGTTATATTCTTGTTTTTTATTTTTATTTTCTTTAAAAATGGCCTCGAACAATGTCAGATCTAAGTCAAGTC
>JAEMWC010000407.1:477500-517500 GCA_016490735.1 Pachyseris speciosa
ATTTGGGTGCAATGCTCCACCTCTCCGTTGATTTACTGTGCTTTGGAATGTGCAATTCCTTTAGGCCTCGGTGAAGCAACTGAAACCAAACAGAAGAATCTGCTATGATTAGCTAGGGTGATTACCCATTCATCTTAGCTATTTGATTCAATTACGGTATATAGTAGAACTCCCTACTAAAAAACGAAACAAAAGTGCCAATAAAGTGTGAAAAAAGCCAAACATTCAAACAGCAGAGCTTTTCAATTTTCTTGATCAATTCTGAACCGTAAAGACTTTAGGCAGGAAGAAAACGAAACTTAACACATCAAAATTTGTAAGCTTAAAACAATCTCCCTCATTTGAAGACAAGCGATGTTGACGGATGGAAATGTCACTGTATGCAGCAAAATGTTAACGTTTAGAAAGTTTATCCAATATTTCAAATTTACCATACTTATATGTTTATGTACGTTGGGTCTGAAAAACCCTGATTGGGAGATTCAATAAAGTTTTGAGTTTTAAAATGTTGATGGTGATGATAATTCCAATAATCAAAAGAACTGTCTTCAGACAAAAGTCTCATAGCCTATTTTCTGTTCTCTACTTATCCTTGCCGAGAACCTGCACTTCGCCAAACGTGTATGTGCGTTTCATCAACTTACATAATCAATCTTAGTTCCCAGTATCAAATAAGCTTTAAATAATAAGGTGAATAGTTCGCGGGTTGTGATTGGTTCTTAGCTATGATCTATTAGAGGACAGATGCACAGATTACGTCATCACGACCCACTTTTTTCCAGAAATGTGAAAATAAACAAGTTTTTCGATTGCATTTTGGTTCTTTATTATATAAAACAAATAGATTCCTTGTTGCCGTGCGTCTGTTCAGTAATAGATCACAGAAGAAGTCAAACTGTGGTAAAAACATCAGTGAAACACTCGCATGCGGCTCGTGTGCCGCCTCTTTGTTTTTACCACATTTTGACGTCATCTGTGATCCATTACTGAACAGACACACAACAAAATGGAATCTATTTGTTAAACATTACCTACCTTCACTTTCTAAACTCAAACGTCACGTTATCACCAATCAGCATAAAAGGAGCCCACTGCCTCACGTTAGAAAAGCCGTTACTTCTCATCCACTTCATGGCCAGGTGAAGAGATTCACTGGTACTTTCCCCATGAACAAGGTACTCGTAGAAACGACTCATGAACTCCTTTGTTGCTCTGTCTTCTATAGCCCACAGTGCTACCAACACGGAACGTGCGCCGGATCCTACGAGGGCTCGAGCGATTCCAACAATTCCTTCTGATCTGATTTCTCCTTGTGCACTATGACAGCAGCTAAGAACAACAAGTTTCGCTCTCACACGAGCTTCTGCAACTTCAGCCATTGTTAATAGGTAATCTTTTTCCTGTGGAGGGCCGTTAAAAGGTCGTAGAGGAGCAAGTGCGATTTCTCCTCTTTCGGCGTCACCATGTGCTGCAAAATGGATCAGACTCACTGAATGTATGTCGCTTAGAACCGCCTCCTTTGTTGCATGCTCTCCAATAAGAGGCTGGACGCCTATTAGACGCCCAATCATCTCTGCTTCTTCTCTCGCACAAGGTAATGGAGGCATCGAAAGAGGATTTCCCTTGTAAATGACGTCACCAACCTCGGGGTCACCGATTATCAATGCACCGGTCTGGCTGTGATAATCTGCTGGACTGTCCTGGATGAGCTTTAGAGTCGACAGAGAAGGTACAATGCGGATCCTGAAAGACTCGGATAAATATTTCCCATTTTCATCCTTGAACGCTGCAAATGGTACTTTGTACAAGGGTCCCTCAGGAACAATGATGATCTCAGATTGGTCAAGTAAATCGCCCACAGGATCAATGATCATTTTGAAACACTGGGTGAGACTTGGTGGCTCACAATACTGCTCTTCGTCTTCGTTTTCCTCTACTGGGCGAGAAGATGCCAAGCAGACAGCGTTTGAAGGAAACAGTGATCGATCTTCGCAGTGGCCTTGAATTTGCAGAACAGAAAACATTCTCAAAGATATGTCACCAAAAATTTCATCCACATTTCTCTCTCCATTTCCACAAAAAAAGTCATTGACGTTTTTTCGTCGGAAAACTATCTGTTTGTTTGCTTTAATAATCCACAGAGATAAATATTGACGGTGATAAGTGACGTATAGACAAGCAGAATCAATCTCTTTGCTCATGATCCTTTCAATGCCAACCCATGACTGTGGGTTTACTGTTATTTCTTTTTCCATACAGTACTCAACAGACAGCATGTCTGCCAGGGCTCTAGCTCGTGCGAGCTCTGTCACGTAGAGTGCTTCATTGAATTTTCCATTAACACAAAACAGTGAACTGAGACATTTATAGGGGACAATGTGCATGTCTAGAGAACAGATCATAAAGTCATCGTTGCCTTTTAAAAGAGTTTGCATTTCCTCGGACTTTTCAATGCTTTGAATGAGACAAGATACCACTTCGTCTACGTTTGCAGTAAAATCCAAAGCCAGCCATGCACGGTTAAAGTGAGCGGAAAACTGCAGTTCAATGTGGCCTATCCTGTAAGCCAGGGAGAGGGCTTTCTCGTAATATTCTTTAGCCTTGGAGTACTCTCTGATAAAGTGAAAGACAGCTCCTAACTTTCCGTAATTTAATGCTTCTCCACTCTTGTCTCCAATCTCAATTTGGATTTTAAGAGCTTTCTCAAGATATTCTCCAGCTTCGTCATATTTACCGAGATGCAAAAAGACGCTTCCAAGGCTTCCGTAATCTGTTGCTTCACCCTTTTTGTCTCCAATTTCAATTCGGATCTTAAGAGCTTTCTGAAGATATTCTTCAGCCTTGTCATATTTACCGAGAGACCAAAAGACTTTTTTAAGGTTTCCGTAAACTGCTGCTTCACCTTGTTTATCTCCAATTTCCGTTTGGATTTCGAGTGCTTTCTGAAGATATTCTTCAGCCTTGTCATATTTACCGAGAGACGAAAGGACGATTCCAAGGTTTCCGTAACCTGTTGCTGCACCTTGTTTGTCTCCAATTCCAATATGGATTGCAAGTGCTTTCTGAAGATATTTTTCAGCCTTATCATATTTACTGAGAGACTGAAAGACGGTTCCAAGGTTTCCGTAAGCTGCTGCCTCACCTTGTTTGTCTCCAATTTCAATTTGGATTTTAAGTGCTTTCTGAAGATATTCTTCAGCCATGTCATATTTACCGAGAGACAAAAGGACGTGTCCAAGGTTTCCGTAAGCTGCTGCTTCACCATGTTTATCTCCAATTTCAATTCGGATTTTAAGTGATGTCTGAAGATGTTCTTCAGCCTTGTCATATTCACCGGTTGACTGAAAGACGGTTCCAAGGTTTCCGTAAGCTGTAGCTTCACCATGTTTGTCTTCAATTTCAATTTTGATTTTAAGTGCTCTCTGAAGATATTCTTTAGCCTGGTCATATTTACTGAGATAGAAGAAAATAATTCCTAATCTTGCATAACAATTTCCTTCTTATTCCTTGTCCCGAGTATCTGTTGAGATGCGTAGTGCATACATATAAAATTGTCTTGCTTTTTCATATTCATTTTGCCGCTGATACAGCTCCCCCAGTTGAAAGCTTGATATTTGCTCTTGATGCTTGTCGCCACTCTCACGCAATAAGACCAGCATCTTTCTGCCGCATTCTATCGCACTTGTGAGGTTACCAATAAGCAAGTAGCCACAACACTTAAGCAGGTATACAAGAAACTTTTCTTTGTTGTTGAATATAAACAAACATTCTAATTCCTTTAGCAGGTTAATCGCTTTTAGAATACGATTTGTGTTGGGAAGGAAAGTGGCAATCATTATTCCAATGTAATACTTTTCAACGCTTTGCATATGGTCCATGGCTGTCTTTTCCAGCACCCTATAGGGACAAAGAAAGATGCAAAGTAGTTTAATATATTCTTTAAAGAAATTTTATTCAGATGGCTTATTGCGCCACGTGACCATATAAATTTGTTGATTTTACTTGACTGGTTTATTTTCATGAAAGTATCCAACAGTGTAATTTACGGAAAATGAATTTCGACAACTTGATTAATGAATTAAATTTATTTTATTGTTATTTCTTTCATGCTAAGTAGTATTAGACTTGTACTAAAGACGTTTGTGTCTTTTGCAGTATGGAAGAAAAAACTTAAAAACCCCCTCGAGTCGGTTTTGTTAAGAATATTTGTTTTCGTGACCTGATTCTCAGACGGTCCTGGAGCCCGTTTCTCGAGGCAACCTTAACTTAACTTAACTTAAAAGCTTATATAGCGCATGCTTCACGACAGAATGATCGCATACGCTTTATATGAATTAAAATACTAATAAAATTCCCTGTAATATCAAACAGATCTTATAAGAAGAAAAGTTATATCTGGCAAATATCGATGTTTGTGATCGTGAGCGGAAGGGAACGACTTACAGCGCTTTGCCTATTCACCACTGAAAGACCAACATCTGGTCGCTGACTTGTTTTATAATAAAGATCTCTTTTCAGTTCTGACGTCACAGGTTTATATGGTGTCAAATTACATCATCTCTCTGTAAGGCGGACACCTGGAGCTGGTCCCGAGGGTGTCCGCCTTAGATAGAATTGACCCGCGATTGAATGAGGCTAGTTCGTCAGGTATCCTCTTCCGAGAGTCCCTCAGTTGTCCTCTATTGGTCGGCGGTGACCGCTTAGGCACCATGCACCTTCAATGAGTTGTGAAAACTGTGCAAATCTTTGTAGGTCAAAAAGTCGGGATTTATTTTTGCGTGATCAGATTTTAACGGAATTTAGCGAAAATGCTCCTCACACGTTACCGCATCAAATTGTATAAGGCTTTTACAAATTCGAATTATTGTTATTCTATTGGCCAACTTTAAGATGGATTTTCTCCGGAACCAATCGGAATAACGTAAAAGCCTCACACACTTTGTTAGCCTATTTTCTCCTGAATGATATAGTCCAGTTTGTTTGGATGTCCGTAGTAAGCCTAGTAACGCAAGAACTATTATTTCGGTGGAGCAAATATTGTCAGTTTTTCCTTTGAAAGCTTGCGCACAGGTGCGATTTTCTGAAACGCACCCCTGAAGGTTTGCAATAACTGTAACTTCAATGAGCCTGTCGTATTCTGCGAAACTATTTTACACCGGGTGATAATCTTCTGTTTATAAAAAATTCACTGACGTCAAAGACTGATCCTGAACATTTAGTCTTTTACCCGCGACAATTCACCCGCGACCCGCGACCCGCGAAAATTAGACACTCCCTCTAATTACTAGTTTCTCACCCGCGACAATTTATCCGCGACCCGCGACAATTCACCCGCGACACGCGACCCGCGAAAATGACATTGTCCCAACTGCGATGATCATTCGCATATTCATTCTTTAGTCTGCAGTTCAAATATTCAAATATATGATTTTCATATATTCATTCTCATATATTCATCATTCACGGGTATATTACAAACAAACTAAATGACCAGCTCCCAGATGGTTTATTAGCTCAGTCGGTAGAGCGTTGCACCGGTATCGCAGAGGTCGTGGGTTCGAATCCCTTACAAGCCTGAGTTTTTTTTCAGGTCTATCATCACCCCTCTTCTTCCATCCAAACCCAAACGTAAACGCAGACGCCGCCGCAAACGTAAGGCCAACAACAATAGATACTGGAGACGCGACAACAAAAACATCCAACTTGGCACTAATGCTGTCATCAACTTAAGCAGCGTCACTCTCACTCACAAAGAGACCCTGTTACTTGCTAGAGGTCTCTCCTTCTGCCCCACACCACGCAACATCAACTGGACTGAGGTTAGAGCTGATTTCAATGAATTCAGCAGACATATGCGACTACTCGAATTTTTTCAAGACTATCCCCCTCAAAATAACCCCAATCCATTCCGTCCTAAAAGCACGTGGACCCCTCCACCTCACAGAGATCCTGCCCTTGACACCTTTTTACATGCTGTGGAACGTGACCTCTTCAATATCAAACCATCTCCTATACGTGACAACCTAACCGCACGCGAACGACATGCTTGCAAACTACTTAGCAGACGCACTGACATTATCATTAAATCCGCAGACAAGAGATCGGTATAGTCATCATGGACCGGGATTGGTACATCAACGAATGCCTACGACAGCTTAACGACACTAAATTCTAAGACTCTAGATAAGGACATCACTGATGACATCCAAAAACGCATACGTATTTATGTACAACGCATGCACCGTGACCAAATCATTGACGATGACACTAAACGTTTAATAATACAAACCGATACTAAGACCGGACGTTTTTACATTTTACCCAAAATTCACAAACAGGGTAACCCTGGACGCCCTATTGTTTCTAGTGATGCACATCCAACAGAACGCATCTCACAGTTCATAGACTATCATCTCAAACCTACCCAATCATTCATAAAAGACACCACTCACTTCCTTAACAAACTCGAAAATCTCGGACAACTGCCCAACAATGCCATTCTCGTTACACTTGACGTTTCTTCACTCTACACCAACATACCCCATAACGAAGGCATCAACGTATGTCGTTACTTACTCGACACACGCAAACGCACTACCTCCACCATCGGCACTGAAACTCTCTGTGACCTCATATGCATGATACTCAATATGAACAACTTTTCATTCAACGACAAGCACTACTTGCAGGTACACGGCACTGCCATGGGAACTAGAATGGCACCATCTTGTGCCAATCTTTTTCTCGCCAAACTCGAGACTGACGCTCTATCACATGCCCCACACCAACCGCATACCTGGTGGCGCTTTACAGATGACATTTTCATGATATGGACACACTCAGTAGACGATCTCAACACCTTCACCACGTATCTCAACAACATTCACCCTACAATTAAATTTACTTCCAATTATTCTTTCTCATCCATACCCTTTCTGGACGTCAACGTGTCACTGAACAACGGTAAAATCACTACTGATCTTTACACTAAGGCTACTGACAAACATCTCTACTTGTTACAATCCTCTTGCCATCCCAGACACAGCAAAAGAGCTATTCCATTCAGTTTAGCTCTCAGACTTCGACGCATCTGCTCTTCTGACGAAACTTTCGCACTCCGTCTTAACGAACTTAAGTCTTATCTCAACAAACGTGGGTACAATCTCTCTTTCCTCAACAACGAAATAAAACGCGTTTACAACATTTCACGTACCGAAGCACTTGCCCCCAAACAACGCAATTCCGATACTAACCAGCCTACACGTGTACCCCTTGTCATAACATGCAATCCAGCTATTCGCTCCGTATCATCTATTATTCACAAACACTTCAACATTTTATCTTCATCTCCCCGCTGCGTTGACGTTTTCAAGGCTGCCCCTCTTGTTGCTTTCCGACGTTCTAACAATCTTAACGATCTATTGATCAGTTCTAAACTACGTAAACCTGCTAAAAATAATCAACCCCTTGGTGCCTTTCGCTGTGGCCACAACTGTTTAACATGCAACTACATAACGGATGGACTTACAACCTATACTTTTCATTCCACCGGCGAATCTAGATTTATCAAACATCACATTGACTGTAATTCCAAAAATGTCATATACATGGTACAATGCAATCACTGTCACAAACAATACATAGGCGAAACTAAACGACGACTAAAGGACCATTTCAACGAACATCGTAGAACAGTCGACAAACAAACCAACAGCTCTAAACCCACTGCAGTATCAGAACATTTTCTCTCTAACGGCCACAGCGCTTCTGACATGCAAATAATTCCACTAGAATTGTCCAAATCTAATCGTGACGGTGTACGAAGAGCCAGAGAAGCATATCTAATTGATAGAGGTCAAACTCTTGAACCGTTAGGAATCAACAGAAAAGAAGAAATATGATACCTTCCTTTTTGTTTTCATGTTACGTTTTTTTTCAAATTTTCAAACTGTAACGTTTTTTATTTTACGTTGTATTGTTTACCTTTATTATAATATCATGTTACATCTACAACTTTTTTTAAATTGTAACGTCGTTTCATCTTATTATGCCGTGTTTAGACTTGGGAGTTTTACCGAGGTATTGGAGTTTACTTACCTAGGTAAATATTTTGCGTGTGTAAACGCCAACTGATATCATGGTAAACGCCGCCCGAGACAAAAATAGAAAGTTAACCAAGATAAACGTTCGATTAAATCAGGCATGGTTTAGGTCGGTAACCAAGTTGAGATGACAGATATATCTGCTTGCGGACGCCTGGTATTTCACATTCCGTAGTGTCAGTCTCATTCGATCACGTTTTCTCGACTTCGTGTCCACGTTTGTTTTTGATCAACCTACGAATCATGGCAAATCCGGACCAACCACTCGGACAATGTAATCGAGCGTACATCTCGATATTCTGAAGTTCTCTTTCCACCAATTTTCAGCGAAATTTCCATGATAAGGGTTTCAAACTAGAATTCCATGGTTTCTCTGCCATGACCAATTTGAAGCAAAATTAATCTGATCAATCGGTTTCGCCTCGACTTCTCGAGGTGCTGCAAACATAAGAGCCGCTGACAGAAGTTTGCTGTTCAAGAACAAGATAATAAAACGCGAGGACTACAAGAGCCGCAGCTTCCTATAAACGCGGGCTTTTTATACATGGATTTTATTAGAATTTGCCGCCAATTCGGTTTGATAGTTATCGTGATTGATGGCAGGTTTACCTCGGTTATTTGAGCCAGTATAAACACGGTAGAAATGTACCAAGGTTTAGTCAGTAAACGTTTACCTCAGTAAATGCTCAAGTGTAAACACAGCATTAGGATCATAATAGATGGTTTCACGGTTATTGGCGCCATATTAAATGTGGGGAAAACACGGCTAAAATTACAGTAAATGTATGGCATTTTGACCGACTTTGAACCGCTGTAACGCCGCTATAAAGAGGCGAATTTCCATCATTTGCCACTACTTTTAACGGTTTTATTGATATCGCTCATTCATCAGAAAATAAGGCCATTAACGAAGGTACAATGTCCGTAAATTCGAATTATAAATCTTCTCACGTGGCTTCTAAAATCGCGGTAATTTGCATAATTTTGCTTAGAGAAGTTTGTATGAAATCTTAAAAATTCGTTTACGGTCGTTGTAGCCTGGATCTGTCCATTATACTTCATGAAAATAATGTCAGTACAAATGTCTTTTGAAAGAAATTTTCGCTGCGGAAATCCGCCTCTTTGTAGCGCTGTTACAGCGGTTTAAAGTTGGTCAAATGCCCATACATTTACTGTAATTTTCGTCGCGTTTGCCCCACAGTTAATATGGCGCCAATAACCGTGAAACCATCTATATGTAACACCCTGATGAAGGAAGGCTGTGCCTCCCGAAATATTGGTTTAAATATATATATTCCTAGCCGTGTAACCAGCCTTGCTTGTCTTTTACCGTTTTCTTATTTTCACTACTGCTTAAGTAGTGTTCATAACTGCGATGATCATTCACATTCTTTAATCCGCAGTTCAAATATATGATTTTCATATATTCGTTCTCAAACTGGATAAAATCAATGAGGAGATAACAGGTAGGCTAACAAATTTTGTGAGGCTTTTTCGATATTTCGAATGGTTCCTGAGAAAAGCCAATGTAAAGTTGGCCAGGAGAATATTTTTCCATGCGTTCCACACGCTTGCACGCCACGGGAAAAGTATTAAGCATTTCGTATTAAGCTTAATTAATTAAGCTTAAGTATTAAGCCTCACACACTTTGGTGCATTAATGTGTGGGAAACAAATTTCGCCAAATTTCGTTAAAATCCAATAAATCTAGACTGAGATTAATTCGTTCGACTGGAAGGAATACACGCAAAAAAAAAACGCGAGATTTTGGCTCTTCCTCGGTGTAAAAACCCGTGAAATTCACGAACGACGTAAAACAAAGAAAACAAAACATTTTAAACAATGGCGTACAACAAAACAATTATACTCATGAGACAAAGAAAACCTCGTCGAGATAAACCCGAGATTTTGCCTTCCGAAGATTTGCACAGTTTTTACACCTCATCGAAGGCCGTGTCAAAGGGGTACCGCTGACCAATAAAGGCCAACCTCTTGAAGAGGGTACGTGACAAACTTCATTTATTCGCAGGTAAGTTGATTCCACGTTCAACGAAAGACGGAGTATTTATCTGTGGTTGAAAGAAATAGGTTTGGTGCTGCAAATTTGTCTGAAAACAAAACCAAACACCAACGACGGGAAATTAATTCGAATGCTGATGTAATCAAAAGATGCAATTCGAGATCCCGAATGAAGCTTCGCGCGAAAAATGTCAAAAGACTCCTGGATACATGATTAGAATTTCGGGATTTCGACACCTTCAACTAACTCCGAGAAAATTACTCCCGAAAATCACTTTTTTAGCATTTCTTGCCTTCGTTTACTCATTTTGCAAAGGTTTTTTGCCATGCAGTTGCTTGCATTAATCATTCGTCTAATCAATCAGCGTAAAACTCAAATGTTGAAACATTTGATGCCTAAAGAATAACAATAACCCTAAGGTTTGAAACTGGGGTGGGTTTTATGTTTCAGAATGCTGCAGAAGTGGCAGCACCTAAAAACGTAAAACAGCTGAAGTCGATTGGGTTTGCATAAACTGTGTTTATAAAGGAACTTACCTCTCGCTTCAGGCGAATTCGATTTGGTTGATGATAAAATAACTGACTTTTTTCAAAGCTTCTGGCTTTCTAAAGTAAAGATCCGGGACGCCTGTATTCCAAGAAACCGAAACTAGTTGATCATACTATTACAACGTCATCACGCTCCTTGCACTTCTGGCATCTGATTTGTACCACGATCATTTTTTATAATTGACAAGGTCAAATGACACGTTCATGCAAAGAAACTGAACCTATCTTTATTTGGTACGACTTCCTGCGTTGAGGTTCATTCCACATGAATTTATTTTCCTGTCGTAGTAAACTTGACTGTGAGTATTATTTGACTTTACCTGAGAGAAAATTTATTGAATGCAGTCGAACTACAATTTTTCCATAGTTTAAGATTTAAGTTACTACAAATAAAAAAAATCACATTTCTCCTATCTAAACAAATATCAAATATAAACAAGTAGTCTGTATACCATCATAAGAATACCGTCATAAAACTCAACCGAATTTTGATCAAGTATGGTCGACATAGTGGGGCCAGACCACCCCTCAAGTGTGTCAAGAAACACGTGGATTTTTTGTATAATTTCCAATAACTTTCTTTCTATTCAGCATATACCCACCAAACGTAGCACGTGTGCATCGGAAAATAAGTGAATTATTTGAAACCAGTTTTGACAGGAATTATCAAATTATGACGTCATATTTGATGATGTCATATAATGATCTTGATTTTAATTTGCTAATATCCAAATGGTTTTGCCTGTATTCGAAGGTACACATTAAGTTCAATGCTGCAAACTGTTTGTCCATACCACAAAAATTAGCTGAGATATTATTTTTTTAAGTTTGACAACAGTTTGCCCAGAAAAGGGGTGATCCCCCTTGTAAAATATTCAAGCCAAATTATAGTTGTTTTTAGGTGGAACCAATTTTAGATATGTTGCAGATTGGTTTTTCTATTAAACAAGAACAAATAGAATACAAAAGAACAGAATGAAAGATTTTTCTGTTACTGATAATCCAACAAAACTGCTTTTTGCCGTCATAAAATGTGACGTCATCAATATTTTCCTCTCTTATATTATCGTTCTAAAGCCGAAAACGAAAATTCCAAAATTATACGATTTTTCAAAACTCTAACCATTATCTTTCAAGGGGTTTGATTTTTGAAGAAAAGTATGGTAAAGTTCTCTCTGCCAATTTGTATCAGAAATGCTTGACTCTTTGCTGAAAGATTCTACTAGATGTATCCCACAATATGAGCTTACCAGTTTTGTTACCATGGCAACATACTGGGTTCCAGACCTCCCTGATATTAAAGGCTTTGCTGGTTTCTTTTGGCGTTCTATTTTGATATTTGCCAATGGTGCCTCATCTACATGATCCAGCAAGCATATAACTATGTTTGGCCGAGTTGGGCTGAAAATCACTAAAATGTTATAAATTAAAAATATATATATAGCCTTATGTGTGTTGCCTGTCGTACAATTAGCCTACGAAGTTTCAATGGTCTCTGCTGCAAATTGACCAAGGTAACTTTATATTTATACTTGATGTTATATTGGGTTGAGTGTATAACGTCATCTGTCCTCTCATTTGCATATATTACACATTTTTCAAACTTAAATATCTCCTAATCCAGTGCAGATATTTGGAAATAAACGGTGTTTTTTATCTTTCCTGGAATTATGTGATAAACCTAACAATTCAAGGGGTTAAAATATGATCATAGATTTCCATAGAATTCAATCAACCATATTAGTGATCAAACTAAATCTCCCCTTACCAGTCACTAACTAAAGTTTCTTTGTGTTGACCCCTGTAAGTATCTCGCATGATTAATTTGCTTTCTGTGATCGATCAACCGATAGGTTCTTCTCAAGAAGACGCTCGATGAGCGTTTACTCGGGATAAGTTCTGCGATTTTCCAAAAATTGAAATCGAACAAGCTTTTTGTTTACATACGAGAGCGTAAAACTGGTTTGAGAAATGCCATCTAGAGCGATTACCAAACACAAATATACAAGTAGTAATATTGTTTAGTTCTCACAGAATAGTACCGCTCAAAAGTAAGTTGCCAGTCGTGTCGCGTTTTCTGCCCGATGCGAATCGCGTCGCCCGTTTCGCGATTCGGGTCAAGCGAGAGTCAGTGAAGTAAAAATGTTTCGCCATAAATTTCGGATGACTTCCGCGTAGCGCGTTACAAATGCAGCTATTGTTCAAAAACACACAGCATCATTGAGGTAATCACAAATCGAAATGGCGCAGTCATCTTGTAAACAAACCGACTATTTTTCTAAATTTCTTAGCTAGTTCGACACAAACAAATTTTGATTTCAAACCACAATTTGCATAAGACCGCAAAACTGCTGGCTATGTAACTTGAAACCTTCCACTAAACATAACTGATAAATTCACTAGTTAATCGTTACACTCTTCAGAAGCCGACAGAAAACCCTAAGCAGAACAGAGTTTATTTCATTTCCTTCATTTTGCATGCCTATCGAAAATGGCGCAGCCTCGTGAAAATAAAACGAGAAGATTGTTTGAAAAGGTTGTGCTTGGCTTACATGACAAATTGACATAACTTCAAAACAACTGTCGCGTGATGTAATCCTTTCCACCTTTGGACCATATCGTTTGCTTTACCAATGACGTGCCTTCTATTGTGCATTGGCCAATCAAAACACCGTCACGTAATTGTATTGTGCATTTTGTTGCACCGGAAAAAGACTGAAATTTAACATGATTTCAACTCAGTAAACCTCTAATCAGGTGTTAAACAAGATGACACTCACAGGAGGCCAGGAAATTATATCATTAAGTTTTGATGAGCTACTTTGTACAATGTGATTTGATTTTCATCGTTCTTCTATAGTGTTCATCACGGACACAAGGAGATCACGGCACTACGTACTGTCATTATGAGCTTACCTCGAATTTCTGATGGATAAAATGAGTTACTCCGGACAAGGAACGTCGTGCTGCAAGGCTTCAAGGGCAAGAAGTCCTAAGATATGTAAAAAATGGAAATTTAACTGAAGAACGTGCCGAATACTTGAAATAAAAATGTGGAGGGGTACCGAAAAGGTACCGGAAAGTGAAACTTCTGTAGTTCATTCTGTAATAAACTGAAGCCGGGTTATTACTTAGTTCTCATGTTGTTGTGACTGTACACAGTTTGTAAATTTGCAGCTTCAAAACTTTGCCCATGAGCGAGACGAACGAAAAGGCGCAGAGTTCAAACTATTTACTTCTCAGTTTTAACCAGAACAGTTTCTGTTTATCAACGTGTCAGGTAAAGATGAAAGAGCAACTCAGATACGCTACGAATAGACAATGAAATCGTGGTTCCGGAAAATACAGTAATAACACTTCATTTCTGACCACATTCATGCTCCTCGTCACTGGAAATGATATCATTGTTTTTCCCTTCCCAATCCAACAACTCCAGAACTCTTTTGGCATTCTATCAGTGATAAACAGTGGAACAGTCGAACGATCAATCGGATGGAAAACCCGTGTATATAAAACACATTGAAAAATCTATTTTTACAGTTGCGGAAAAACTGGAAAAGAGGTACCCGTATAACATGAAGTATATTCAGTTTGCTGTGCCTGTCCCTGATACGCTGTGCCTGTTCGTGTAATATGCTGTGCCTGTTCCTGATACGCTGTGCCTATTTGCGATACGCTGTGCTTGTTGGTGATACGCTGTGTCTGTTCCCATTGCGGTGACTAGTGTTTTGTATGTTGTGCCTGTTGCTACTAGAAACTGAATTTTGACCCAGATCCCGCTTTATAACAAAGAACCTGATTGCATGCAATTAATGATTTAGATGACATGGTTACTTTGTATAATGTGATTGATTTCTATCGTTCTTCTACAACGTTCATCACTGACACAAGGAGATCACGGAATTAAATGACTGTCGTTATTGCTGGGCTTACCTCTGATTTCTGGCGCATCCACTGAGTTATTTGGAACAAGGAGTGGCTTGCTTAGTCAATGCCGCCTAGAATTAAAAAGTAATAACCCGGCACTTGGTCAGCATTCTATGAAAGTGAAAATCTTTGTTTCATCATACCGAAAATTCCGGTTGGGAATTCAAATGGCACAGCTCATCCCACAGAAAAGTTTCCGGAAAAGATGGAAAACCTCAGACGCGTTCCTCTTTTTCCATTCCAACCGAAATGACCGGAAAATGTCTACCATTTGTCAAACCACGCTTGCCCCGGTCCGTTTTCCCACCCTTTTCGACCGCTTTGACGGGAAAAGCCAGTACCACTGGGAGCGTTTCATTCCGACCGTTTTTTTGTGCAAATGGCGAGGGCTCTCGGACTAGCCAAACCGCTTTGAAAGGAAAAGCTTGTACTATTGCGAGCGTTCCATTCCAAACAGTTTTTGCGTGCAAATGGTAAATGCTATAAATCTCCCTTTACCAGTCACTAACTGAAGTTTCTTTGTGTTGACCACTGTAAGTATGTGACATGATTTATTTGCATTCTGTGACCGTTCAAGTTATAGCTTCTTCCTATTAACATCTAATCAGACGTTAAACAATGTGATAGGAGGCAAAGAAATTAGTGCATTCAATTTTGATGAGCTGCTTTGTACACTTTGATTTGATTTCCATCGTTCGTCTGCAATGTTCATCTCTGACACAAGGAGATCACGGAATTAATTATAAGTACTTGTCATTGTTGTTGAGCTTACCTCGAATTTCTGGTGCACAAAATGAGTTACTCCGAACAAGGAGTGACCTGGTTGAAGACTTCGAGGATTCGTCTAGTACTGCCGGAAGAGTAAAAACCCGGGCACATGTTATCATCATAAGAAACTGAAACCATTTCATCATACTATATTTTTAACATGCCTTTCGAACGTCATACACCACATTATTATATAAATACCAATGAAATATCAGGTGAGCTTTCGCGAGAAAGCATGATATCTTCACATGTAAAAAATAACGTGTTCTCTTTACACATGAAACGATCACCGTGCCTTTCGCAGCAAAAGTGAAATGGTTTGGTATTTCAATGGCCTATATAAAATGAACAGAACATTACATGGCTGCTTGGAGATACGAAATTTCTCTTCTCGTGTCGAAAAATATTTCACTCGTTTTCTACCATCGCTCGTAAAATATTTTAATTTTCAACACTCGAAGACTGAAATTTCGTATCTCCGCGCGGCCATGTAATATCCTCTATTACTCAATTGGCTGAAACGTGGATAAAAGCTGAAAATCAAAACAAGGGTAAACAAGATGACTCTAGTTTCAAACGGTGGAGCTCATGGGAGATACCGTTGTAGCTGATTTCGGAGGGTGACTTATCTCCTCGAGAAGGAAAATCAAAGGCTTTTTCAACAAGAAATTAAATTGAATTGTCAAGCGCCTCGCACATCAAGCTACATCACAAAAAGTACATGCATTTATATACATTAATAATTGGGTGTAACCAAACAAATGATTTTAAATGTGTGGCTTTTTCTTTTGATTGAGAAATTAAGAAAATAGCAGCTGCTTTATAGCTAATTGCCAATAACACGCAGCTTATCAGTGAAAAGAAAAAAATTAGTTTAGAAAGAACAAGTTCTTTGAGCGGGATCTTTGTCCCAGCAGCGCTTGCCGTAGAAAGTGGCATGAATTTTTATGTTTAAAGCGGGACCTTTTTGGCGTCTGATAGACCCTTTGCATGACCATGTCACGTGACCTTGTCAATAGAATGTGGTCATGGTACGAAATAGATACCAGAAATGGAAAGAAAGTGATAAAATTAGAAAGATTGTCAATTTTGAGGCTACCGACGTTTAAGTGCGAGATTTTAGAGTGGTTTGAAAGTTTGAAATTTGTATGCTGGATGACAAAGTTTGCCATCCAGCAGTTTTTCCATACCTGAGTCTCACCTATGTTTTAGGCCCTAAAATCACAATAGAATCTTTCACCTGAACGTCGGTAGTTTCAAAGTTGGCATTCTTACTAATTTCATCACGCTCTTTCCATTTCTGGCATCTGATTTGTTCCACGACCATTTTCATGACTGATAAGATCACGTGACACGGTCATGTAAAGCTTACTCATAGAAACGACTCCCTGCGTGGCTGCAAGATATATAACTAGTTTCTAAAGTGTTAGCCCTAATTGTAGGCTACTCACAGGCGCCATTTACAGTTTTGTTCTCCCAGCAAATTGTCCGCAAATTACAGAACTCACCAACAAATTCTTATCTCAGTGACATGAGACGCCCTTTCGGCCCAGTACAAACGATGGAGTTTGTAGTATGAACGGACTGTATCAAAGTCCATCTCCCCGCAAACAGGCCATACATTCTGATGTTCTTAATTAAGGTGGCTCACTCCGGTTTATAGTTTGCAAAATTTTGGATCCTGACGAGCTTATTACTCAGCTTTCGGCAATAAAAATGGGGTCACCGAGCTTGTGTTTTACTAAGTTATTTTCGCTTAAAGCTAAAATTAGGGATGTTTCTAACAGGTTTTAGAGCAGTTACTGCTGAGTGGAAAAATGCTCGCAACTTGTTCACCAGTGATTGGGCATTTCTTTGATGCCACTATAAAGGTAACAATATTAAGGACCAGGGGCGTAGCCAGGATTTTTCCAAGGGGGGGTCACACTGTGTCAAACAGAGGGTATTCACCAGATTGCCACCTGAATATTGTAGGTTTTTTTTCTTAAAAAAGGGCTTTCAAAGGGGGGGTCACAGGCACCCCAGTACCTGGGACCTGGTTGATGTTATTCAATTGTGCAACAGAACTTCCTCCAGTCTGTAACGTTATTATCATTGATGACAAATGCGGAGAGTCTACCATTCAAAGTTGATGCTTCTTGTATATTCATCTCAGTCAAAAATATAGAGACTACTGAGCCATAAGCAATATGACCAAGACTATTTATTTCCGCTCAAACAAATACACTTGTCTAACATAATTTAATATGATGCTTTCTCCTGAAAGCGGCAAGTTTATCGTTGTTTCAAGTCTCACTTGAGTTTAGTTGGCTATTTACATGGATAAATAAAGTATTTTATACCTTTACATTAACTCGTTTATATATACAATTCTACATTTCTTTATCTGTTATCTACCTTAAATTCCAGTGAATTCTTGCGAACAGTCTTTCTTACTTAAGCAAAAAATTCAGCCTGAATAAGGCCATTTCGATCTGGCACCAGTTGTTCAAAGAGCGGCGGTGATAAGTCGGTATCAATTCGATAACCGTGTATTAGTTGCAATGCAGTTTATATCCGCTGTATATAGTAAGCTATCTGCTCTTTGAACAAGTGGGACCGCAAAAACTTTGAAGGTCACTCTCCTTCCCGTAATGCTCGTCTAATAGACTTTAAATGACACCAATTGTGGATCCTTTTTCCAACTGAAAGGATACTTAAGATAAACTTACATTAATGTGTTAAACGTAAAGTTTCTTTCAGCGTTCATCGTTCACGTGTTCCTCACTGGTTAACTGAATCAATTCCTTTTTCTTTTCGTTTTGTTTTGTTTTGGCGTTGAAGAATTTTCCCTTTTACTGCCCCGCTGAAAGTCATGTTACATGTAACTGCCCTTAAGCCTTTACCTATAACTTTGCATATATATTTTTTCTGTCATAGAATCACTCAGTGATGGCGTTATCATGGCATTATTTACTCTGCGTTTTCTTGTTAAAACGGAGAAAGTGTTTGCTCTTTAGTTGCATTCTCGGTGACAGTGGATTTTAACCCGGCTATCACAGCAAACATGGTGTTTTTCATTTCAATATGAAACGCTTCGAGATAGATCATAGACGATTATAACTAGTCCCAATACATAAATATCTGATTGGTTGTAACCTGTTTGTTCACATACCTTGAAATATTGACATATAACATGTATAAATATGTGAAATAAATCATGATATGAACTTAAAACAAACAAATAAATGTGGCATGTGATTCTTGTAGTTATTATCTACTTAGGCAGTTGGACGTGAAAAATTTGGGCTTCCTGGCTGATTTCTGCCCACAGACGTAGGTTAGTGAAGCCCCTTATTGTCAATGCCAATCTCATCTCAGTGGCTTCGATTACATGTAATTTCACTAAAAGTGGAGTACGCTGCACAGATGTAGGATATTTTCCTTTTTAAGCTTCACCCAAATCTCCTCCTTGATGTGACACTGTAACACGGTCCTTTTCCCGCTTCAAGCTCGCCGGTGAGAAGAAATAGGTGCTTTTCCATTTGTTTCCAATGGCAAGCGTTAGGAACTTTGACGGAGGCAGTGAATTCGTCGTCCGTCTCACTTCTTTTGACAAAAATGCTGCATTCCTGTCTGATGATTTCGTTAGCGACGATGGTGGCTTCTTCGTTCCGTCCATTTCCGACGGAAAACAATGGGTGAATGTATCCGCAAACCGCTGTGAGAAAACCGAAAGCGACAAGAACTAAGTGAATAAAGGTTTCATAACAGGGGAGGATCCAGAATTCTTTTTAGGAAGGGTTGCACCACTAAGGAATGACGTAACTGATAAACCACATAGTTTTTTTTAATCTTTTTTTCTGCAAAATACTCATTATATCAGAAAGCCACGGGTTATCTCAGGGGGGGTGGGTGGGGGGCGCGCATCCCCTTCATTCCCTCCCCTAGGTCCGCCCCTGTCATACGTTATTAGCTTTCTGAAGTTGAAAGTTGAAAGTCTTAGCCCTCACTATCACAAATTTTGTCTCATGATTCCGCAACGTATAGTCTGAAAAACCTTGGGTTTAGAGTACCGGTTAACTAACGAAAGAGGCATAAAGCACTGTACAAACCACTTCAGTTTGTAAGGCCACGTCACTTTTCCGGCGCTTTTCACGGCCATTATCGAACACTCTATGTCGGTTAAAGGGGGTTAGTTTCTAAAGAAACTGTGGTGCTGCGTCGGTGGGGGAGTGAAACACGAAAATTTGGTTTATCAATGGAGTTGATAATGTACATAGACCACCGTACAGGGATTCGATTAGCTGACGTTTCGAGCGTTAGCCCTTCGTCGGAGCGAATCGAGGAATTGTGGGTTGTGTATGGCTTATATACAGAAAATGGAGCTACGCTATTGGTGGTAACATGGTAACGTGAAAAACAGGAATAAATTAATTGAATGAAAAGCGCTCGTTGATACCGTGGGGATTAAGAGTGCCGATTTGAAAGATCAATTTTTGCTAGAGATTTTTACGGCTTTCTGTGGTACCTTGATGTAGGGAAAGGCCGGAGATCGACATGTGTTGTTTGGAATGGCTAGGGAGATTAAAATGCCGAGCGACTGGTTTGGATGCATCTTTGTCATCTTTCTCAACATCAAGAAGATGTTCTCGGAATCGGTCACCTAGTCGTCTTCCTTTTTCGCCGATATATAACTTTTTGCATAAATTACAGGTTATGCAATAGATAACATTTGCGGAGGTACACGTGAAACGATCAGTGATTTTAACAAAACGCTTAGGGCCCGATATTTTGTCAGCGTTTTGAATGAAAGGACAAGTTTTGCATCGCGAGTGCGCACATTTAAAAGTGCCAGGTTGTTCAGTTGTTTTGAATGCGCTTCTAACTAGAAAGTCACACTAGAAAGTCACACTAGAAAGTTACCTACATTTTTGTCCCACTCAGTACAATGATAGACTAGTTAATATGATCCACTCATCCACTGTTCTGTTCATCAATATCTGATCAATATCATCAATATCTAGATTGAGTTTCCCGCCAATATCAGACTCCCGCTTGAGCCTCGGTGACCAATCACAAGTTGCAGAACGTTCCACAAGTATCTGCCGCCACGTGCAGAGCCGTTGCTTTCGCCTAATAAAACTAATTTTTGTGGCGCCCTCGTTGCCGTTGCCGTCGTCGTTGACTTTTTTCGCGGGAAAAGATAGTCTAAAATTAGATTGGTCTGGAAAATGCCTCGACGTAGGACTAGTGCCGGAGTTGTACGCTCCTAGTGATTGGATTATAGTGCTGGTTAGTGTCCCTAAAGCACTAATTTATTATTTATCGGTGACAGTCACGTGAGTAAACACTCTCTATATCACAGAGTGGAAAACTTCCCGCCCAGCTTTCTACGCATCGATGAACACGGGTTTTAGCGGGCTCTTTTACGCCTTTTGAATGAAATGAAATAGTTCTCGGGGTTTGTAATATAAAATTATGGAATTCAATAAAAATGGAGAAAATTTCCTTCTAGAAAAGGGTCAAAAAGGGCAAGGAATGGGATCTTGAAAAAAATAGGTCGAGCCAACCATGGGTTATAAATTGAGTTTCCGAGGTCGATTATTGAATATTTGTGAAATAAATTCAAAATACGCTCATACCAAGAAGCGAAGTACTTTGACATTCTCAGTGAGTAAAGATTGACTCTTTTTCTACCCACAATAGAGCTCCCCATTTTTAATCTTTTTGGGGGCTTGCTAAAATGTCCATATTGTGAAAAGTGATGATGGATGCTAACCGGATGTGCGGCGGAGATGTGTTTACATGTCCCGGAAAGATTGAGAATGTTTCAAACGTTTTCGAAGGCTAAAAAGTATTGAAAACCTCTGAATGTACAAATACCATCAGTATACTGGTCTCAGCTGGTGAAAGAGACAGGTAAGAAACGCTTACCGCCTTAGTTTGTCCCAGGCTCTCACGGTCTTCACTATCTTCTGCTCGGGTTTCATTTCACAGGAAACCTAAACGGAAACTAGCCCATCCCCTTCATCTGTAGATTACTGATGACTGATTGTAAATAGTTGTCTTTGTGTTGTAATCAATAAAGTTGTTAAAAACAAAAAAAAAAGATTACAGTAGGGTGCGACTTCCGAGAGACATTTAGTTTTGTTTTTCTTGTCGTGAGCTTTGTGCTGGACTAAAGCTGAACAGTGTTTCTTTCAATTTAAATCTAAATATAAATCGATATTGTGCAATGCAGTCAGCAGTTATTCAGTGATAGTAATGGCTTTTGCCTTTGCTTCTTACGTCATTAATGTCTAGGTCCCGTATCAGGTATTAAAGCATGCAGCAGATGTGGTATTCTGAATATTGAATGTGGCATTCAAGCTTAGAATCCAGTTTCATCCAGAGGATGAAGTCAATACCTAACAGATAAAGATTTATTTGTTTCAATATATTCTATCTACAGGATAGCGCCATATCCATTGAATAAAGTCATCCGACTTTTACACAGATGTGAAATAGTACACCTGAGAGTCCTTCAGTCTGCGTTATTGTCTTCATCTAAATGCCTTTCAATTTTCCTGCTGAAACAGACTTCAAAATTCATATCAAGGGAGACATAACTGATTAAAATTAATAGCTTTTAGTTATGTTTCTTTCTATTAAGTAAAACTAATTTCTCATATTTTTACAATCTTGAGCACTGTAAAATATGACTTGTTCCTTCGGTGGAAACATGTCTTGAAAAATATTTTTTTACATTGGCCTCAATTGGCCTACTTTTCTATTTACTTAGATCTTACAAGGAGGGCTAATGAATAGTGAGGAATAATCATTACAGTACTGAAACTGTCACAATATGTGGTGATTCACTGTAATTCGAGATGTTGTTTTGTAGATTATGTGCGTAAACACGTGACGAGTTCACGCGGGTATTGTATGGCGATGTGACGAAGTTTTGTTTTGAATGATACATAATCTTTGGATTGTAATCAAAGTTTGGCTTTATTAGATTGCACCATTCGGCTATCGAAACATGGTGTCAGAAGTGGGATCTACACAATTAGCGAAATGACTAGTACGGACCCTGGAGTAAGTGACAGCACGGAACAACCACCGGTTCCAGAAATATTGATTCAAGCGCCCGGAGAATACAACAACATGAATGCAACAATGCCAATTCTGCCATCCGGTTTAAAACCGCCTCAGCCTCTCAAGACTGACGGAAACCTTGCTACGAACTGGAAACGATTCAAACGAACCTGGGACAACTACTCGATTGTGGCCAGACTGGGGCGTTTCGATGAAAAATTCAAGACGGCAATATTCCTCTCTGTAATAGGAGAAGACGCAATGGAAATATTCGACGGAATGGATTTCACACCAGAAACCGACCGTCAAGTACTTAGCAAGGTAGTCGGAAAATTTGAAGAGTTCTGAATCGGGGAAACGAACAAAACCTACGAGAGGTTCATCTTTAATCGAAGAAGTCAAGAAGAAAATGAAAGTATCGATCAATATTGCGGTATTGCGAAAGCTCGCTCAGACATGCAATTTCTGCAGTTGTCTACATGATTCGCTTATCAAGGATCGGCTGGTCTTAGGAATTAGGGATGAATCGATTCGGAAGAAATTGTTGCGAGAAAAGAAGCTTAGCCTCTCACGCGCCTTAGACATCGGAAGAAGCGGCGAAACGACCAGTATGCGTCTTAAAGAGCTCAAGAACAAAGCAGCAACATCTTGAACAGATGAAGAAATCAATGCACTGAAGACCAAGAGAACGAATAATGGAAGATCACGAAGACAAAGAAAAACGATCCGCTCTTGTCGATATTGCGGGGGAAGTCACAGACGAGGAGATTGCCCAGCGTATGGACAAACATGCAAGAAATGCGGTCGTAGGAATCATTTCTCCCAATTCTGTTTACAAAGAAATTCCAGCCAAAGACACGCGAACATCGTAACGCATTCTCAACGGCTATCAGATGAGGATTCCGGCGATTCCATCATGACACTGGACCTGCCCCAGAACCCGTAGGTTGTTCAGAGCAAGCAATTGAAATCGAAATTCATGCGACAATGAAAATCAAGGGTGGCTCTGAGACGATCTTCCAAGTAGACACTGGGGCGACCTGTAACGTGATCCGGTCTGGTGAACTGTGTGGCACTAAGTATGAAAATAACGTCACAGCGACGAACCAAGTACTAAAGATGTACAATTCTTTACCGCTAAAGCCAGCCGGAAAATGCCGCGTACAGTTAACAAACCCACAAAATAGCCAGAAGTATAAGGTGGACTTCGTTGTAGTTGAAGATAAAGATGCGAGCATCAATCTCCTGGGAGCAGAGCGGCTCAACAGATGAATTTAATCCGAGTTAATCATGAAAATATGCTGCCTGGGCGAATGAGGTCCATGCGGTGCAGACCCCGAGTGAGATCGGCTTATCAGAGGAAGAAATACGGACCAAGTATGCTGACGTATTTCAAGGACTAGGAGAACTTGGTGAACTCCTGCATCTAGAAGTAGATGAGATGATTACACCAGTCCAGATCCCGCCCAAAGGATACCTGAACTTCTCAAAGTCCCCTGAAAGACCATCTAGCAGAGCTCGAGCAACAAGGAGTAATTGAGAAAGTCACTCAAGCGACAGACTGGGTGAGCGCAATCGTAGTGAACAAGAAGAGCAACGGTAAGATAAGACTCTGCCTTGACCCACAGCCACTGAACAGGGCTTTAAAGCGATGCCACTACCCAATTGCGACGATTGAAGAAGTCCTTCCAGACCTGGTAAATGCAAAAGTGTTCACTAAGCTGGACTGTAAGAACGGCTACTGGCAGGTGAAACTGGATCAAGACTCGTCTACTCTGACCACCTTCAATACCCCTTTTGGTCGCTACAAGTAGACTAGGATGCCTTTCGGGATTTCTCCTGCAGGGGAGATTTTCCAGCGCCGACTAGACCAAGCCATTGAGGGACTTGACGGAGTCAGGACCGTAGCAGACGACCTCCTTACCATTGGCAGTGGGGAGTCGGTTGTCGATGCAGTAAAAGACCGTGACACCAAGCTAGAGGCCTTGCTTACCCGGTGCCGAGAGCGTGGAATCAAGTTAAAGGAAACAAAGATTGCCCTCAAGCAAATGTCCATGCCGTACATCGGTCATCTACTCACTGCCCACGGAGTAAAGGCGGACCCCTCCAAAGTTGACGCAATCAACAATCTGACCAAGCCAACTGATGTGCAGGGCGTCAGGCGAATCCTGGGGATGACCAATTACTTAGCAAAATTCGTGCCAAGGCTATCGGACATCTCCCCACCATTGAGAGAGTTGACCAGAAAGGAACATGATTTCCACTGGTCGGACATTCACGACCAGGCATTTGACGACATCAAGAAACTTGTGTCAAGCCCGCCGCTACTCAAATACTACGGACCAAGCAAGCCACTGGTACTCCAATGCGATGCAAGTGAGAAGGGCCCGGGTGCTTCGTTGTTGCAAGACGGAAAACCAACTGCGTATGCAAGCCGAGAGCTTACATGTACGGAAAGGAACTATTGGCCATCGTTTTGGGGGTAGAGCATTTCCACCAATACACGTACGGGAGAAACGTTGTTGTGGACTCAGATCACAAGCCTTTGGAGACAATATTCGGAAAGTCCCTAGCCACGGCTCCCAGACGTCTCCAAAAGATGTTCATGCGTCTCCAACGTTATGATCTTGACATACATTACAAGAGGGGATCTAAAATGTACCTGGCGGATACGCTCAGCAGACACTTCAATGGGGATGAAGTACACGTGGTCAGGTCAGACTTTGAGGAAGAGATCGAAGAAATGCCAAAGATAGAGGACATCAACCAGATGGTAGCATCAGAAGACAAGTTGGCGAGACTGAAGGATGAGACAAATAAAGACGAAGTCCTTCAGGCCGTGAAGGCGACTATTCAACGCGGATGGCCGGAGAGCAAGAGCAACTTGCCCGCGGCAGTAACCCCCTATTTCCCATTTCGAGACGAGTTAGTAGTGCAAGAAGGTCTCATACTCCGCGGAGACAGGGTGGTTATCCCAAACACACTCAGAAAGGAAACAATCCAGGATCTACACGCAGCGCACCAAGGAATAGAGTCTACTTTAAGAAGAGCACGAGGAGGCATTTACTGGCCCAATATGAACAATGAGGTGAAGGACTACATCTCCAGGTGTTACATTTGCCTGACCTATGCCCCGCATCAACAGAAGGAGCCCCTCCTAAGCCGCGAAGTACCTGATCGCCCTTGGGCAAAGGTCGCCACAGACCTCTTTCAGTTCGAGAACAAAGACTACCTCGTGACAGTAGACTATTTCTCAGTATTTTTTGAGGTAGACCGCCTGTCCAACACGACTTCTGAAACAGTCATAAAGAAGGTGAAAGGACACTTTGCAAGATACGGGAGACCAGGTGAAATTATCTCTGCTGAAGAGGTTCGTGTCTTCGCTCAAGCATACGGGTTCAAGCATACGTGCACCAGTCCGCATCACCCCCAGTCCAAAGGCAAGGCCGAATCAGCAGTAAAGCAAGCCAAGAAAACACTGCGAATGGCAAGAGTGAGTGGCAATGATTTCTATTTGCCCTCCTGAACGTCCGCAACACGCCTCAGGAAGGATGCAACACGAGCCCAGCCCAAAGAATGATGAGCAGGAATACAAAGACCCTTCTTCCAGTCTCCGCAAGCCTACTGAAGCCTCACGTGGTCCAAAATACCATAGACTCTATTCTCAAGAAACAAGCCAAACAGCAACACTATTACAACAGGGGAGCCAAGGCCTTGGAACAGCTGCATTAAGAAGACAGGGTGACGATTCAGCCATTTACCCTCGGAAAGACAGCGTGGGCTGACGGACAGGTGGTAAAGGAAGTGCGTCCCCGGTCCTATGAAGTACAAGCGGATGGGAAAGTGTACATCAGAAACCGCAGACACCTGCGGAAATACGAACACGTCGAGGATATCAAGCCGCCTGCAGAGTCGCCAGTCCCGGAGGTAACTGAAGAAGTTACTATTGCAATAGATGCGGAGAGAAAGGGGTTTCATCGGATGGCCAACAGGGAGAGAGCGGGCCACTGCCAGAGACCGGAGCCGCAGGAACCTCAGCGACGTGCCCAGACACGGCTTACAGGACCCGCAGCGGGCGGGTGCCTGTAAGACCTGCTAGATTTAATGATTTTATCATGGTCTGACCATAGGGTAAAATGACACTTTCTAAAGACAGTTACTGTTCAATGTGATTATATTTGCTGTTTGTTTCATTGAAGGGAAGATGTCACAATATGTGTGTTGACTTACTGTAATTCGAGATGTGTTTTATAGATTATGTGCGTAAACACGTGACGAGTTCACGCGGGTATTGTATGGCGATGTGACGAAGTTTTTTTTGAATGATACATAAAATCTTTGGATTATAATCAAAGTTTGGCTTTATTAGATTGCACCATTCGGCTAACGAAACAGAAACTTAGACTTGGAGCCGCACACTCAGTGTTAGAACATGACAAGGAGAATCATGTTTCCAAATATCAAATATTTCTCTTTAATTAGGATGAAACTCTACCAGCTGTAAACACAAGAAGAAAATGAAATAAAGTGACGAGTTTCCATATAACAGACACCTAGGGGTGTTAAATAGTAGAACTCTGCTAACACGGTAACGAAACCAAAATTTGTTTGAGACTACAAGGATTTTGAGATGGACAATAATGACTCACAACTTCGAACCCAGGCTCTCTCTCTTTTCCTCCCTTGTCGTCGAAAGAGAGACCCTGGTTGGACCTGATCACGTGGCCCCCCAAAATCTGGGTGGTAAAGAAATTTGATGGAAGCGAGGGGTGGCAAAGCCAAGAAACTGTTACTGTGACAAACGGCTTTAATGCCCCACCCTCCCCGTGGTATTGTTAGTTTTACTGGTCACGTGATCAGGTCCAACCAGGGTCTCTCTCTCGACGACAAGGGAGGAAAAGAGAGAGCCTGGGTTCGAGGTTGAATAACTGAGTGAGATTATCAACCAAGGAAGTTGAGTCTGACTTAGAGATAGCAGGGCCAGAATTGAGATAGCCGGGTTTGAGATTGAGGAAGTCAACTTTACCGTGCAAAATTGAGGGATTTTCTACAAAAGTGGGTATATGTGAGTTGGCCTTAAAATCTAAATCTCCCTCAACTTGCTAACAAGCAAAACAAAACTGCATTTACAATTTTACCCCTAACGGAAGGGGATCCACCCTCCTATGTCCATAACCCCCGAAATTTTATGACATGCGCAGAGTACTTTACCTTGAAAGAGTGCTGTTTCCTGGAAACGCGGGCTTCTTTCTTGCGAAAAAAAAATATCGGCCAATGGGGCGAAGAAAATTTATCGGCGGGCGGTTTTCTAGTAAATATCAGCCGGCGAAGAAAATAAAAACAGAAGAGAAAACTCGGACTTGGCGTCATATGCGGGTTGAGTTTGTTGTTGGTTCTCTACTCTGCTCCGAGAGGTTTTTCTCCTCCGGTTTTCCCCTCTCCTCAAAAACCAACATTTCTAAATTCCAATTCGATCTGGAACGCACGCGCCACATGTTGAACGAGCTCTCCAGCTCCTAAATTTAAAGTAGGTCCTGGGTAAACAAATTACATTTACAAAACAAACATAAACAGTTCAAGTGTTGGTGATCAAGTTTCAGCGACAGCAACTCCAGAAAGTGTTTTTCTAAAGTTTGCAAGCGAGATTGAGAGGATCGACAAACTCTCTCGTGAATGTAAAACGACTAACAGCAGAAAACACAGAACTGAAAAGGACAATCCAAACGCTTCGAAAAAGTATAGGTAAGCGTTGGTTAAGGAAAAAATGGGTAAATGTATAACTCAAGTCAGTTTTTTAATTGCATACTTATTATCACGCCTGCTTTAAATGGGCTTCCCAACACAGAAAATGTAAACACACGCAAATGCAACGGACCTCA
Source organism: Pachyseris speciosa (assembly GCA_016490735.1). NCBI lineage: Eukaryota > Metazoa > Cnidaria > Anthozoa > Scleractinia > Pachyseridae > Pachyseris > Pachyseris speciosa. The sequence continues at coordinate 505,804 of JAEMWC010000407.1, forward strand.
TTTTTGGCGAGAAACAACTAACCCGCATCCGGCCTATTTATTTATTTTCAGTACAGATATAATGCCTTTTAAGGCTTTATAAGCTTAAGGTGAAAGGTTAAGTTAAACTGGGCCACACAACGAACATTCATTGACATTTGAGTAAAACAACGTTGAATATATATTTAATAATGTCACGAAGAAAAGCCACGGAGCTTGTGAAACTCCTTTGTACATTTTGCGGTATCTAGCGGGTTGAAAAACGTTAGCGCATTCTCCTTAAAAGGGGGTAAAAGAAGAAAGTTTTACTTTAGAGAAATACTGAAAGAGACGCCTTAAAACTTACTACAAAGTATGTTTAATTGACCGCTGTAAAAGGTCTCGTTTTAATTTCGCAGCTGTTAATCCCGCGTTAATTTGGTCAGTGAATTGTGCATCCAGACTTTGCTTTTATTTTGGACACTAAATAATGTAGCAGAGCTGAAAGAAACAAAAGAAACCATTTTAGATATATGCCAACGCAAAAATTCAGTTATCTCAAGGAAACATTGCTAGAAGGTAAAAAAAACACACATGAAAAACACTTTAAATGGCACAGTATACGACCTTGTGCGGACCCCTAAGGGTCTGCCTATGCGATCAAAATTATTACCGCGAGGCACCGAGAATATTCATGTCTTGTCGTCCTTCTTATGTCGAGTTCAATCCAGTTTTAATTCTTCGACTTTTCGTACCTTTCTCTAGTTAAACGTAAGCTTAGGCACATGTAAGATTTTGAGTTCAAGTGGACAAAACTCTTACTGAGAAAACTGTGTATATACCTTTCCACTTGACAAAAAAACACCTATGTTCTCGACAGTGATAAAAAAAAAATAACATTCACAGGCGTAAATGAAAACACAATCAATAAATAAAGTACCAACATCTAAATGTAGAACTGAGAGTTTAAGGTTCAGACTTTTCAAAACACGAATTAAATGAAATAATTTGTTTTCAAAGCCACATGTCAATAATTCTTTGTGACTTTTTCCCTTGTTTTCAATATTTCTATGGAGAAGGAACAGTGATTTGAAGAGATTCTGACCCCTTGAAGAAAAACGACATCATCAAAAAACTGAGAGGGACAAAATCTGTTGCAACAAAACTCAAAAACCAACTGAAACAAAAAGAAGACGTTTTAAACAGTTATTTCCTTGTGGATACATTTGCCCATGGCAGAAGTGGAGCAAATCGTAGGAGTGTAATGTTCATGGCTTGCATTAGATATTTACAACATGCATGTCTGTTATCTAACCAAAAGGCACCAATTGCATTACATTTAATTTTCAGTATCTTATTTAATTGTAGTCCCCCTACAAATCTGATTGTTTCCCCAACTACTTTGTCAGACTGGAATGTTCTTTTAGGGGAGGCAGACAAATTAATTCTGTGTAAAAGGTTTGCAAACAGCAAATATGAACACATGGTCCCAGTTTCAGCAGGCAGAAATCACATGACTCATGCTACAAGAAAACCTGAATATCAAGATGTGTGAGAAAATGTTGTCATCAAGTCATCAAAGGACTGACTGAAATTTTTCTTTGAGTTAAGTGTTAAAGCTTCAAATGAAGTCACTTTTCTTTCATTGAAATACAGCAAATCACACACAGCCTGTGTTTACTCTTGCTAGCATGAGCCCTTGATAGGTTAAGTGAATATTTGAGGATAAATTATCCTAATTAAACTAGGGATATTGTCTTTAGGGCTGTTTTCGAAGAATTTTTGGTGTAAGATAAATGAAATGCAACTAACAAAATCTTGGTATCGATCACTCTTTATTATAAAAGCCCAAAGGGTAATTTTAGTGACAGGAATATTTTTAGCCTAATGTAAAGTAAAGGAAAAAGAGTTATTTATTTCAAGTGAAATTAACCAAAAACTTGGACACAGCTTTCAAATATTCAGGCTTTAATTATCAAGTTGATGTCAGCTGTAAATAGTAGGAAGTACCAGAAACTGGGAACAAATTTACTTGGTGTTACCAGTATTAAGAATTAAAATCTTGACAGTTAATGAACAGTATGTATTTTTTAAGGTGCAGGATGGTAGTTTATGCACTTTTCATCGGTTTCCCCGAGGGGTCGACCCCCAGGCTAACCAGGGTGATTGTAAAATCAGTCTAGCAAACTTCAGGAATTTCCCCAGGGGGTCAAGGAATCTCGTAAGACAAAGTCCCCTGGGTGAGGTGTCTTTCAGTTGAAAATCCCTGTGACATCCTTTTCAAACTTAAGAATTTCCCCACCCCCTAATCTTTGATCATAAAGCAATGTCAAGATTTTCCCCTACCCTCGGGCAAAGAATCCCATCCATCTCCTTACATTCCCCCACATATCTCCCTGGTAGGCGCGCGGGTCGACCCCATAGGGAAAACGATGACATGTGCATTATTACCTGCTAAAGCATCAAACATAATTTAGTCCTGTACATTGACTGTCCTAAAACAAAGACAGTAATAATTATTGTGTTCTGAAAAACACAACATAAGTTAGGTCCACAGAAGAAGAACGAGGTTTTAGAGATCCCCTTAGCTTGCTGAAGTATTGAGCTGGCATTAAAAAAAACAACAACAAACAAATAAAGATAGTGAAATTACATAAGCTTAAGCTTTTCATTTTTCATGAATCGAAATTGCCACATTGTTTTGCCAAAGTACCAGATATAGAACCTCGGTGACCGATTTGGTTTATAAAACTAAATTCTATATACAAATGCTCAAGGTTCACTGGTTTCCGATTTTTATTGTGTTTACCATTACAACAATTTCATAAGTGTTAAGTTTAAGTATTTTTTACTGTATTATTAGTGTTAAGTACCTCGTCAAGGTTTGAAAAACTCTTTCCGTACCTGGTCTGCACTCTTCAGTTGCCTTCTCTCAATAGATGGTTCTACGGTTATTGGCGCCATTTTAACTGGGGGGCAAACGCGACTAAAATTACAGTAAATGTATGGGATTTTGACGGACTTTGAACCGCTGTAACAGCGCTACAAAGAGGCGGATTTCCGCAGCGAAAATATCTTTCAAAAGACATTTGTACTGACATTATTTTCATGAAGTATAAAGAACAGATTCAGGCTACAACGACCGTTAACGAATTTTCAAGATTTCATACAAACCTCTCTAATCAAAATTATGCAAATTTCCGAGAATTTAGAAGCCACATAAGAAAATTTATAATTTTAATTTACGGACGATGTCCCTTCGTTGGTGGCCTTATTTTCTCATGAACGATATCAATAAAACCGTTAAAAGTAGTGGCAAATGTTGAAAATCCGCCTCTTTTTAGCGGTAGTTCAAAGTCGGTCAAAATCCCATACATTTACTGTAATTTTAGCCGCGTTAGCCGTCCCAGTTAAAATGGCGCCAATAACCGTGGAACCATCTATTCGAACAGCTCTCCAACCCAGCATGAGACGATTATTGACGACTTCGAGCGCGCGTGAAGAATAATGAAATAACTTCAAAGGGACACAACGCAGGACTCCTAAAGTTGACCCACTGACAAACTGGATGACTGATCTTAAACTTCACTGTCGCTAAATTCTTTTTAACCAGCAACGCACCGAACAGTGCGCATTCAAGTAAATAAAATAGGCACTGCATAAACTTCGGGGAAAAAATCGAAATAGAATAAGGTAGATATTTCGATCATGTACCATTCTTTAACCTTGCGTTTGACGTTGGCTAAGGGACGAGAATGTGTTTGGCCATTCTCGTCCCTCGAGTCTTCGCTCCGTACTGTGCAGGCTTGACGAAACGAGAAACTCTCGAAAGATCCGAAAGGTTGACGATTCTGATTGGCTTTTTGAAACAATTCAAATAAACGGAAGTAAAACAGAACTCTTACAAACTCTCTGAACCCTAAGCATGCGCAGTTCAGCCGGAAGTCCGATATTTTCGGACTTTCAAATCGGATCTTTCCAGGGTCGTTCGTTTCCCGACCGCTGGTCAAGGGGAACGAAGACCCTGGGTACGAGGTTTGTGTTTTGACGCATCGCATTCATTCCGTGAGGGGTAAATTTTACTACTGACGGCTGTAGAGAGCAACTAACAGCTGTAAATCCAATAGTGACGCCGCGACTAAACACAAAATAAACAGCAGCAAAAGGAGGCCTTTTATTAATTACACACATTAATTAACACTCAGTTTCAATGTTTTACTTTTTGAGATATTCGTAGCAAACAGGGGTCGTGTCCTGCAATACTTTTGAACCTTAGTTACCTTGAGTAGTTCACACTAATCCTTTGATTAACATCTTAACTCTCGGACGTACAAGCAACCCACAACCAAACCGTGGTACAAGAATGGGGTAGATACCCTGCTCCCGACATGATAAGGGGTCACGTGACCAAAATGATGCTAGGTATTTCTTTTGTATTACTTCCTTTTTTTCTCATTTCCAGAAAACTATAATTGACTTGTAAAGAGCAGATAAAAAGTACATTTCAAAACCTTTTAAAACAGGATTATTCGAGAAAAGCTGCCATGGAAAAGGAAGAAGTCGTACTACAAAACTTTGGTCAAATTATTTCCAGCAGCTAAAACACGTCTTGGGCTACCAGATTGAAAACCGCGTTAATAACACTAGCAAAAAGCTTGAGGTGGGAAGGAAAAGGTTGCACCACCCTCGCCTTGAAAACCCGAAGGTCAAATTTATGCAAAGTAAATTAATAACATGTACTAGGCTTGGAGTGCACTAACACGTCTAACTTGTAATCACACAATGCAAACTTAACAACATTTCTGTTTGAATCTTTCGTCGAGCGATGGGCTGCAGATATCCCATTGTCGCATTAAGATATTAAACTACTTAATTACTACCTGAAGCCGAGTTGTGCACATTTTCTAATACTAAGACATTACTACCCTTCACCCTGCTGGGGGCAAAACCTTGTAATTCCATACAGTCGAACCTCCCTTTGCGACGTCCTCTCGTAAGCGACCACCTACCGTCAGCGACCACTAAAGCTTAACCATGGTCGCTTACTGGAGGTTAGACTGTAATCACAAAATACTCTACGATAGCAGTTCTTCTATTTAAAATTACTATTATTTCTCTGCAACTCCTTGGCGCTTATTCTTTGATATTTGAAAAAAGCTATAAATCAGTGTTAATAAAACGCTAGCATTAAATGCACAATTTAAGTTAAGTTGAGTTTACCTCCAATAAATTCATCACAAAGCCTACATACGGTTATGGTGATAATTATAGTGATAAATATAAATCAAAAGATACAAAAATACCTCCATAAATCAGTCGACAAAGCGTGATAGTTACTTGCTTTCCGTCCACACGACATCACTGTATTAAGTCAATTCCATGTTGTAACTTGTGTGCAAGTTACGATGGGGGTAAAAGAAAAAAAAGTGCCAACAGCCGAACATGCAAAGAGCAGAGCTTGTCAATTTTCTTGATCAATCATGATCCGTGAGGATTTTAGCCAGGAAGAAAACGAAACTCAACACATCACGATTTGTAAGCTTACAAAACCCTCCCTATTTGACGTCAATTTATGTTAATGAAATCGAAAATGTTGATGGTGATGATATTGATGACAACAATCAAATGAACTGTCTTCGCTTAAAAGTCTCATAGCCTATTTCCTGTTCTCTACTTATCCTAGCCGAAAAACTGCACTTTCCAAAACGTGTATGTGCGTTTCATCAACTTAAATAATCAATCTTAGTTCCCAGTATCAAATAAGCTATTATACCTACCTTTACTTTCTAAAATCAAACGCCACGTTATCACCAATCAGCATAAAAGGAGCCCACTGCCTCACGTTAGAAAAGCCGTTACTTCTCATCCACTTCATGGCCTGGTGAAGAGATTCACTGGCACTTTCCCCATGAACAAGGTGCTTGTAGAAACGACTCATGAACTCCATTGTTGCTTTGTCTTCTATAGCCCACAGGGATACCAACACGGAGCGTGCGCCGGATCCGACGAGGGCTCGAGCGATTCCAACAATTCCTTCTGATCTGATGTCCCCTTCTACACTGTGACAGCAACTAAGAACAACAAGTTTCGCTCTCAGGCGCACTTGTGCAACATCAGCCATTGTTAATAGGTAACTTTTTTCTTGCGGAGTGCCGCTACGGGGTCGCAGAGGTGCAAGAACGATTTCTCCTCTTTCGGCGTCACCGTGCGCAGCAAAATGGATCAGACTTACCCCATGTATGTCGCTTAGAACTGCATCCTTTGTTGCGTGCTCTCCGATAAGAGGCTGCGCTCCTAGCAGACGTCCAATCATCTCTGCTTCTTCTCTAGCGCAAGGTAATCGAGGTATACAACAACGTCTTCCCTTGTAAATCACGTCCCCAACCTCGGGATCACCGATTATTAGTGCACCGGTCTGGCTGTGATAGTCTGCTGGACTGTCCTGGATGAGCTTTAGAGTCGTCAGAGAAGGTACAATGCGGATCCTGAAAGACTCCGATAAATACTTCTCATTTTTATCCTTGAAAGCTGCAAATGGTACTTTGTACAAGGGGCCCTCTGGAACAATGATGATCTCAGGTTGGTCAAGTAAATCGGCTACAGGATCAATGATCATGTTGTAACACTGGGTGAGACTTGGTGGCTCAGAATACTGGTCCTCGTCTCCGTTTTCCTCTACGGGGCGAGGAGATGCCAAGCACTCAGTGTTTAAAGGCAACAGTGATCGATCTTCGCAGTTGCCTTGAATGAGTATAGCAGGAAAATTTCTCAACGATATGTCACCAAATACTTCATCCACATTTCTCGCTCCATTTACACAAAAACAATCGTTGACGGTTTTTCGTCGGAAAGCTATTGGTTTGTTTGCCTTAATAATCCACAGAAATAAATCTTTACTGTGATAAGAGACGTAGAGGCAAACCGAGTCAATTTCTTTCCTTATAATCCTTTCAATGCCAACCCATGACTGTGGGTTTACTGTTATTTCTTTTTCCACAGCGTACTGAGCAGACATCATGTCTGCTAGGGCTCTAGCCCGTGCGAGCTCTGCCACATAGAGTGCCTTACTAAATTGTCCAATTGCACAAAACAATTTACTTAGCAATTTATAGGGGGAAATGTGCATGTCTAGAGAACATATCATAAAGTCATCATTGCCTTTTAAAAAAGTTTGCATTTCCGCGGACTTTTCAATGCTTTTGATGAGACAAGATACCGCTTCCTCTACGTTTCCAGTAAACTCCAATGTCAACCATGTAAGGTTAAGGTGGGTGGTAAACTGCAGTTCAATGTTACCTGTAATGTAAGCCAAGGAGAGAGACTTTTCGTAATATTCTTTAGCCTTAGAGTACTCTCCGACAAAATGAAAGACGGTTCCAAGGTTTCCGTAATCTGCTGCTTCACCTCGTTTGTCTCCAATCTCAATTCGGATTTGAAGTGCTCTCTGAATATATTCTTCAGCCTTGTCACATTTACCGAGAGAATTAAAGACGGTTCCAAGGTTTCCATAATCTGCTGCTTCACCTGCTTTGTCTCCAATCTCAATTCGGATCTGAAGCGCTCTCTGAATATATTCTTCAGCCTTGTCGTATTTACCGAGACACTGAAAGACAATTCCAAGGTTTCCATAATCTGCTGCTTCACCTCGTTTGTCTCCAATGTCAACTCGGATTTGAAGTGCTCTCTGAATATATTCTTTAGCCTTGTCATATTTACCGAGAGACTGAAAGACGGTTCCAAGGTTTCCGTAATCTGCTGCTTCACCTCGTTTGTCTCCAATCTCAATTCGGATTTGAAGTGCTCTCTGAATCCATTCTTCAGCCTTGTCGTATTTACCGAGAGACTGAAAGAGGGCTCCAAGGTGTCCGTAATCTGTTGCTTCACCGTCTTTGTCTCCAATCTCAATGTGGATTTGAAGTGCTCTCTGAATATATTCTTCAGCCTTCTCATATTTACCGAGAGACTTATACACGGTTCCAAGGTGTCCGTAATCTGCTGCTTCACCTCGTTTGTCTCCTATCTCAATGTGGATTTGAAGTGCTCTCTGAATATATTCTTCAGCCTTCTCATATTTACCGAGGGGCTCAAAGACTGTTCCAAGGTTTCCGTAATCTGCTGCTTCACCTTCTTTGTCTCCAATTTCAAGTCGGATTTGAAGTGCTCTCTGAATATATTCTTCAGCCTTGTCATATTTACCGAGAGACTCAAAGACTGTTCCAAGGTTTCCGTAATCTAATGCTTCACCTCGTTTGTCTCCAATCTTAATTCGGATTTGAAGTGCTCTCTGAATAAATTCTTTAGCCTTGTCATATTTACCGAGAGACTGAAAGACTGATCCAAGGTTTCCGTAATCTTCTGCTTCACCTCGTTTGTCTCCAATCTCAATTCGGACTTGAAGTGCTCTCTGAATAAATTCTTCAGCCTTGTCATATTTACCGAGAGACATATAGACGGTTCCAAGGTTTCCATAATCTGCTGCTTCACCTTTTCTGTCTCCAATTTCAATATGGATTTTAAGCGCTCTCTGAATATATTCTTCAGCCTGCTCATATTTACCGAGAGACTTATAGACAGCTCCAAGGTTTCCGTAAGCTGCTGCTTCACCTTCTTTCTGTCCAATCTCAATTTGGATATGAAGTGCTCTCTGAATATATTCTTCAGCCTTGTCGTACTCACCAAGAGACTGACAGACGACTCCAAGGTTTCCGTAATCTGCTGCTTCACCTTCTTTGTCTCCAATCTCAATGCGGATTTGAAGTGCTCTCTGAATATATTCTTCAGCCTTGTCATATTTACCGAGAGACAGAAAGACGGTTCCAAGGTTTCCGTAATCTGTTGCTTCACCTCGTTTGTCTCCAATCAAAATTCGGATTTGAAGTGCTCTCTGAAGATATTCTTCAGCCTTGTCGTATTTACCGAGGGACTTATAGACGGTTCCAAGGTTTCCGTAATCTGCTGCTTCACCTCGTTTGTCTCCAATTTCAATTCGGATTTGAAGTGCTCTCTGAATATATTCTTCAGCCTTGTCATATTTACCGAGAGACTTATAGACGCTTCCAAGGATTCCGTAATCTCCTGCTTCACCTTGTTTGTCTCCAATCTCAATTCGGATATGAAGTGCTTTTAGAATATATTCTTCAGCCTTGTTGTATTTACCGAGAGAGTGAAAGACGGTTCCAAGGTTTCCGTAATCTGCTGCTTGACCTCGTTTGTCTCCAATTTCATTTCGGATTTGAAGTGCTCTCTGAATATATTCTTCAGCCTTGTCATATTTACCGAGAGACTGAAAGACAGTTCCAAGGTTTCCGCAATCCGCTGCTTCACCTCGTTTGTCTCCAATCTCAATTCGGATTTGAAGTGCTCTCTGTATATATTCTTTAGCCTTGTCGTATTTACCGAGAGACTGAAAGACGGTTCCAAGGTGTCCGTAATCTGCTGCTTCACCTTCTTTGTCTCCAATCTCAATTCTGATTTGAAGTGCTCTGTAAATATATTCTTCAGCCTGGTCATATTTACCGAGAAACTTAAAGATAGTTCCAAGGTTTCCGTAATCTGTTGCTTGACCTCGTTTGTCTCCAATTTCAATTCGGATTTGAAGTGCTCTCTGAATATATTCTTCAGCCTTGTCGTATTTACCGAGAGAATGAAGGACGACTCCAAGGTTTCCGCAATCATCTGCCTCACCTCGTTTGTCTCCAATCTCAATTTGGATTTGAAGTGCTCTCTGAATATATTCTTCTGCCTTGTCATATTTACCGAGAGACTCAAAGACGGTTCCAAGGTTTTCGTAATCTGCTGCTTCACCTCGTTTGTCTCCAATCTCAATTCGCATTTGAAGTGCTCTCTGAATGTATTCTTCAGCCTTGTCATATTTACCGAGAGACTTATAGACGGTTCCAAGGTTTCCGTAATCTGCTGTTTCACCTCGTTTGTCTCCAATTTCAATTCGGATTTGAAGTGCTCTCTGAATATATTCTTCAGCCTTGTCATATCTACCGAGAGACTGAAAGACGGCTCCAAGGTTTCCGTAAGCTGCTGCTTCACCTCGTTTGTCTCCAATCTCAATTTGGATTTGAAGTGCTCTCTGAATATTTTCTTCAGCCTTGTCATATTTACCGAGAGACTGAAAGACGGCTCCAAGGTTTCCGTAATCTGCTGCTTCACCTTCTTTGTCTCCAATCTCAATTCGGATTTCAAGTGCTTTCTGAATATGTTCTTCAGCCTTGTCATATTTACTGAGATAGTAAAGGACAATTCCTAAGCGTGCATGACATTTTCCTTCTAATTTCTTATCCCGAGTTTCCGTTGTTGTGCGGAGTGCATGCATGTAAAATTGTGTTGCTTTTTCATATTCGTTTCTCCGCTCATGCATCTGCCCCAGTTTAAAGCTTAATATTTTCTCTTTTTGCTGATCGCCACGCTCACGCAATAAGACCAGCATCTTTCTACCGCATTCTATTGCACTTGTGAGGTCAGCAATAAGCTCGTAACCACGAAACATTAGCAGGTATACGACAAACTTTTCTTTGTTGTAGAACATAAACAAGCATTCTAATTCGTTTAACAGGTTAATCGCCTTTAGAATACGATTTGTGTTGAGAAGGAAAGTGGCAATCATTATTCCAATACAAAACTTTTCAACGTTTTCCATGTAGTCCATGGCTGTCTTTTCCAGGACCCTATAGGGACAAAGTAAGATGCAATGTAATGTAATATATTCTTTAAAGAAATTTTATTCAGATAACTTATTACGCGACGTCACAATATGAATTTGTTGTTTTCACTTGACTGGTTTATTGTCATAAAAGTATCCAACCATGTATTTTACGGAAAATAAATTTCGACAACTTGATTAATGAATTAAATTTATTTTATTACTATTTCTTTCATTCTAAGTCAAATCAATTGAAGATGTTTTTGTCTTTTGCAGTCTGGAAAAACTTAAAAACAACTGCCATTCACATTCACTGGAAAATATGGACCATTTACAGAGTTAATGAAATGTCTGTGAATCTTAAACTTACAGACTTTTTATTAGAGTTCAAATCTGACCTACTTTTACATATGGAATACAAAATATCTGTAAAATCATTTTTGTTGATATTTTATACACTTTTTGTGATATTCCTTCTTAGAATGTTTATGAACTGATTATGAAATTTAACTGGTGAAATAAGAAGGAAAACTGAAAAATTTACAGACTTAACAAAATCTCTGAAGAATGTTTTTAAATTTGACATTTACAAAGATTTTCTATGGGTATTTTATCCACTAAAATCTCTGTAAATCGACACAAGCATAGTATTTTAAAATCATGCTCTGTAAATTGACACAAGCAGGACACAACACCCATGATGCGGAGTTGAGTTAACTACGCAAGGTGGAGTTACTACTGTTGGAGTTATTATAACTCCAAAAGGGTAGTGTGCGGCTTTCGTCTTTCGGGTTGGATTTCAACAGCGTTTGTATGTAGTTTCACTAGGGTAATTCAAATCAACAAGCCGGATGGGTTCATGCTGCAACTATACGGTGAATTTATGACTGGAGATACGGTCGAAATTTCTTGTGACATATGCTTCAAATTTGCGTTAGTTTACTTGAGCTTCTATAGCAATCATTTTTTCACAAACAACTTTGCTTGCCATTCATTTTGGTCTCTTTGCAAAAAATGCCTCGATTGATTACAAGAAGGAAAAACTTAACACATAGCAATCAACTTTGCTCCAGGGTCTTTACACA
>JAEMWC010000407.1:525000-587500 GCA_016490735.1 Pachyseris speciosa
TTTTAAAGGCCTATTTTTCTCCCTTGATCCAATGTTGGCATCTCTTTTTGTTTTGAAGGAAACATTCAGCTCTACACTAAAGCATGTACAGCTGTAGGAGCGAAACAAAGCAACACAGCAGTGTAGACCTCATCACAGAGATCTCAGCAAGAAAGAGAAATTATCACTCAGTTTAGACAATTATTGTAGAATGCCCAATGGGGCGTGAAAATTGCAGTTCATAAAGAGACAATGACAAGTCAGATTGAATTTACACTGAAGAGTGGAGCCAAGCCACATAGTCCATTATGCAAACTGACCTTGAAGTAAAAACATCAAACATGAGGAAAACAGTCATCCAGACATATACACGATTTACTCATCATCAAATCAGTTTCCAAATTGCAGTAAGTTGGCCCCAACAAGCTCAGTGAATTGCTGGAAACTCCGAGGTAAAAAGCACCCCACATGAAGCCTCATTTTCTTTGTACAGTACAGGTAAGTACTCTAAATTTGATTAAAAAAAATAATGTTGTGAATTGGCCATTACCATTACATTTACCATTTTGTGAATTGGCCATTACCATTACCCTTGACTCTTCTGACTTTAAATGGGCCAAAATTTACAAACAGATATACAAAACTTTCCCAAAGTAATGAAGAAAAATGAAGAAGAATAAACAGAAAACATATTTGCGGCCCCATTAATTGTGGGATAAAACAAGGGCTTCTAAGGAATTTCATGTCACACAAAATTCATGAATTATTGGTCACGGCATGTACAACCCTGTAATGCATCAAGGCTGAAGATGGGTCTTTTAGTTTGAGTGTTCACATCTTCATTGAAGTGCCTACTGTTTTGGTAATGGAACTATTAAGTCTGTGAACCCTAACTGGACAAAAAAAATCATGAGGTACAAAATTAATTCTGGCCACAGCTGCCATCCAATAAAGTCTGCCTGATTTCATATCAGTGACCTGATTTTTTTTACAAAGAGAAAAGAAATAAAGAGACCAATCACAGTGTACAGTAATATGTCAAGTAATATGTCAAGCCCTGTTCTAGGCAAGTATTTGGGTTGTTAAAACATAAATCTCTATCCTGCTTGATTGTATTGAAAATGCTTGGAGCCTTACTTTTGTTTTGCAATAGTTGCGCTAAACAGCTACTGAGTATTGTATGGCATTTGCCTCCTTTTACAGACTGTAGAGACAGCTCACCCAAGTGTTACAACTGTCAGTAAGACCAACACTGTATGAGAGCAGATCAAAGGCAAGTGGAACTATCTAGTCTTTGCATCATAAGGTAGTATGTTCACTTCCTTTTGCCTTTTTTTTTTAACTTTTACAATAATTAGTCATTTAACAAGCTTCAGTTTATGGCTTGTAATGAGAATGTGCAATGAAGATCATAATTATTCTCCTACATTTCTGAAATTTCATTACTGCTGGGGTGTTTTTCATACCTACAGACTGTATGATTGTCTAGTTGTTGTGTGTAATAAAGAATAACATTCAAGATGGCTTCATGTTCGTGGCAGAAGCCTAAAACTCCTAAGCCCAACCATATATGCACGTGCCATTGCAGGATTAACACCAATCATTAAAAAAAAATCTCCCTTAATGTTTGCGTCATCCCTGCAAACTGCAATGATACTTGGTCATGAGAAGGTTAAGACACAGTGTTAACATGCTTGAGCATTCAAAATAATTATAAGACTGTCTTGAGGCCTGCCATCATGGCTTGTAACACTTAAAAAGTACATGTAGATCATGTTTTTCATAGACCTAGTGTGAGCAGCTTGCAAAACTATTTCATCAATTCTACTGTAACTGCCATACCCTAACTCCACTTGCTGCCTTAAGGGAGTCTTGACATTCTGTTAAGCAGGTTGAATAATATTCTTCTTCAGAGCAACAAGACTATCTACATGTAACAGTATTGTTTGGGAGATCATGACAGTATAATCATCCTCTGGCATTCGAGATTTGAATCTTTGAATCTTTCAGCCTGGCCAATGTAGCATTTTGTATTGTGTTAACATGCACATGTTTTTCAATATTTAAGCTCATATTTTCATTCTGGTTTCTGAACTGTACAGTGCAGTGTATACTTGGCCTTGACATCCGTTTTTTTTTTTTTAATATTCAGGCTGAATACATGAAGTTATGTTTGCAGTATAATTATGGCAGACTACTTTATGCTCAAGTTGTGAGGAAAAGTAAAACCTTTTAAGGTAAGAACTTTCTGTAACATAGCATGATGGAATGTGACCGTTATTGAATCTTTTGTCGCCTTCAGAATTAATGTTCCACCTCATGCAACCTTGATCCAGTATAACATAAAAGAGATCATATCAGCATGATGGGCTTGTGATTTCTTTTAAACCCTGGTCAAACTATTGAGCAAAGTTGGATTTAACATTGCAAAATTGTTCGACCGTTTGGCCGCCCATGTTGGATGATGTTTGTCAAACAATTTTCGCTAGATCAAGTGTTGGATAGAGTTTGCTTTTGATCAAGCATTACGCCCAACAATTCTGCTCAATGAAAAAATGTTGCAGTGTTTTGCTGCTCTTCCAACAAAGCTGTATCCTGATGCAAGTCACATTCACCCTGCAAGCCAATCAATAGTTGCTATTTTTGTGCTCTTTTTGCATATGTCCGGTTCAATAGCGTTAAAAATTTCTGGGAACTGATCCGGGCTCGTTGATTCTCATCATCTCCCTAAACACGGGTGTATCTTGCAATGATAACTGTAAAACGGTATGGAACATACCCTTTTCAGCCTGTTCTCTTAACCATTCCATGATTTTTTCTCACTTCACACCGAACACCGAACAGCTCTGGTACCATAAACATTAAAGCTAGTGCTTTATAAGTGCTTTTTATTTCCACTTTAGTGCTACAGTGTATGTTTTAAATTACATTTTAGCATCAACTTGTACCAGTACCTTGTTTTACCACTATCCCAACATTCACATCCAAGGGATCCAGCTTTGTTCGATAGTTTGGCCTGGGCTTTACACTATGTCTCAAATTACTGTACTCCTACTTTTAAAGAATGAATAATGCTGTAAAATACATGTATATTTGTGTATTTGTCTATACCCTATGATCATCGTTACAATACTAGACGTTGCAATTCTTTTTACTTATTTCCTTGTACGGTGTAGAACTAATATCAGACAGTTTGCAATAAGTTTTCAGACCTAAACTGTTTAATTGAAGGGCTTGGTGGAAAAATCCACTTAGCATAGTTTTCCACCAATCCCTTCATAAGTCTGCCTTATTAACATTCATGAAGCAATGCCCAAGGGTATTCTTTATGCGCAGTGTGCCTTTTTGACTCATAAACAGCACACAAGATGCCCATCCGACTTGGAAATGGTCGAAGTTTTTAAATGCAGCGCTTATTACCAGTGTTTTGCTTACTGATAGTGTTCAAGAAGCTTCCTTAGCTGGAAAACAGTGCGCAACATTCTTGGTTGACTTAAAAACAGCACACAGCAGCCTTGGTTAACCTTAAGCCAGCGCGCATAGATTTTGTCCGACTTGAAAACAGCACTCAGAAGATTTAGGGTTATTGTTAAGTTTAGAGTTAGGGTTAAAATTAATGCTAGGGCTAGCGTTAGGGGTTACGGTTAGAGCTAGGGTTAGGGCTAGGGTTAGAGCTAGGGTTAGAGCTAAGGATAGGGTTCAGCCTAGGGCATTGCAAACGTTAACGTTAAAGTAAGCGGACTTTTTTGAGTCTCAATCAGCTTAGGGGTTGCTCTGAAATGAAAAGAGCGCACAGCCAGGTTTTTTGGTTTACTCTTAATTCTTTCGGAAAGGCTTTGGCCGATATAAGTAAAGTGCTGAAGAGGGCGTTTTGGTTGAAAACGGCATAAAGCAGGATCGGACTTGATTCTAACTTAGTGCTCAAAAAGTTTGTTGTCGGCTGAGAAATAGAATAAAATAATAGGGACAGCTGTTTTTAATTGAAGATAGGGTTTGGCCGATACCAACAGCTTCTGTTCGTGAGCAACATCGAAAATTCGAGTTAACGATGTTCAAGGGAAAAATTAAGAGAGATTAAAAGAGTAAGCTGTTTCCTGCCGGTTTCCGGTTCGAAACAGAGCTTTGACTGGCGTTTCGCGGGCTTTGGTCATTTGAAACGATTTTTGTCGTCAAATGGAACCAGCGGAATGAAAATCGTATCACAAATCAACGTAAATGGCGACAGTGAAAAAATTGGAACAAAATACTTCGCTAATTTTGTTGGCTTCAAAACGCAAATATTTGCATAAGATGTGAAATTTAATCCCTGTCGTCTGATGCGTAACACAACGACTTGTTAAAATATCTCGCGTGCAAATACTTTTTCGCTGGTGTTTATCTCGCTTGAAAATACGTTTTGCTGATGTTTACAAGCCTCCATAGAATCAAAATAACCGAGTTGATCGACGCAAAAGTGATTCATATGATGAAGTTCGGAAGCATTTGTACCTGCTGTACATGTGTTTACACAACAACTAGACGACCGACCACGAGTATATTCCGCACTTGGTAATATTTGCCACGCGTGCCAATGCACTTTTCCCTGGATTGTTTTCAAGATACTCATCGAAAACGGACGGACTTCTCGTCATGCTGATTTTTTTCCCCTCTCTCGGATGAATTCCCCGTAATGTTTCCGAATTTTGACGAAATGTTTCACGGCATCGGTGGCCCGCGAGACAGCGCCCACTTCGGCCGCAATGAATTGTGGGAATGTTATGCCCTCCGCGAACGAAAGACACTGCAAATATTACTGACTTTTTTGCCCTTAACTCCCAAAACACCTCTCCTTTTCGGAAAGTCTAGCACGGCAACCTTTCAGAAATGGACCAAGACTAGCAAAGCCGAGCCGCTTTTTAGACGAGAGATGCTTTCAGAGTTTTTTTTTCTGCCCGGCTCTTAATCTCTACTCCCAAACCGGAGAGGCAAATTCATATATCTCTTCATGGTTTGGCAAGCAGAGAAAACACAATTGCAACTGGCTTCTTTCAGCCGTGTTAGACTTGCGGGTCTTCAGACTTCATGATGTCCTTCGACCACCGAGGAAACAGGTAAACTGACATAATTCGATTAAATCAAACAAGCTAGCGTGGATCGAGTCAGGAGCTCCAACATATACGTCGCGTAAGTATAGATGTTTTAACCGCCAAAACTTTTAGTCTACGTCACACTATGGAACAATTCTTTGTACCTGTCAATCATTTCATGTCCATTTTCAGTTGTACTCTTCAGTTACGAGCATTTGGCGCTTAGTTTTCAATAAAGAATACCCTTGGGCATTGCTTCATGAATGTTAATAAGACAGACTTAAGAAGGGCTCGGTGGAAAACTATGCTAAGTGGATTTTTGGGAGTTTTTTTTTTTGTTGTTTTTCATTTTGCTGCAAAATTGCTGGTTTTTTGCATACAGGCTTGTTTTTATGTGGTAAACATTGCC
Source organism: Pachyseris speciosa (assembly GCA_016490735.1). NCBI lineage: Eukaryota > Metazoa > Cnidaria > Anthozoa > Scleractinia > Pachyseridae > Pachyseris > Pachyseris speciosa. The sequence continues at coordinate 530,455 of JAEMWC010000407.1, forward strand.
CTGTATTCTTTTTCGCTGCTTTGCGCTTAGTCTTCGAGAAAACACGGACCAAAAAACGCGTTCACCTAAAATCCACTTAGCATAGTTTTCCACCAAGCCCTTTAATTCCTTTAATTCAGAAATTCAGAATGCCGACAGTATTTCTCTGTTGAAATCTAAATTTAGAACATTTCTCCTATATTGACTACTCCTGTTTTGAACGTGTTGATTTATGTTTTGCTGCCGGTGTGTGTTTGTTTGTGTGCTTGCTTTTTACACGTAACCTAAATGTATTGATTAATTAAATAAGCTATGCCTAAAAATCATGATTTCCAAATTGTAATATTTAGGAGCCTGTAGCTTGTATAAGCCTCAATGGTTTCTCTATGGGCATCCTCGCCATATGTTTCTCTTTCATTGTTATTTACTTATCTTTTATGTTTATATATATATTTATCTTGTAATAATGTGTAAGAAATATGGCAAAAAAATAAATTGAAACTGTTCAGATTGCCTGCTCCAAAAAAAAAAACATTCATCTCTCCTATAAATAAAGTATGACCTACAGTACAAGCAATTTTTTCTTCTAGCCAATCTGGTATCATACATATGTGCTACATAGAGTCCTTTGAAGTTTACCCCATAATAGTAATTTCCTTTGCATACCTTATACATGCTAACAGAGTAAGGTACTTGTCATTGCCACCACATTAACTCTACCCAATTTTTTTTGCCTTTATGCAAACTGTAATAAGTTAAGCCTATACTAAGCATGAAATAGCCTCCACAGTGAAGTCTTATTGTCCATGCTTTTCCTTGAAGGCATAATGTATAATATTACAATGCATGTAAGTTAAGGAAGCTTTCCACAGCCAATAACAGTCCCTAGTCCAGGCAAACCAAGTCAATAAAATAATAAATCTTTGTGTACAGTTGACCCACTGAATCTTTCCTTATTGATGGTCTATCCAGTGTTGACCAATTGATGCACATACAGGACACTGTAATAGCCTACTATGCAACCGTTACTTACATGTTGGTCGTATTCTCCCTCCCCACCAACATCTGCTGAACAGGGCTGGACAATCCCTTCCCAGGAACTGACTAATCACATCATGGCTGTTAAATTTTGGTGGCTAAGTTCCTGTAGCCTCCTTTGCAACCATTTTTTGTCAGTTCTCTTCTCCAGATTGGATACTCAGACACAATGGGAATGGAATTTCCAGCTCAGTTCAGCAGACATTGGTGGGGAGGGATTAAGGACAGACCCAAACAACAGCTGCAAAGGAGGCTAATGCACATAAGTGATGTTTTCAACATTAAGAAATACATGTACATGTATATCTATATGCGTAGATACATAACTATATTATGTGTTGCATCATACAATCATTTTAGTCCATTTAAAGACATTTTTTTCTTTTACAGAAAAAAATAGCACATCAGGTGGTCATCTGTTTCTGGTCTGGGAGAAGCCATCAGTATAATTTTATCCTGATGAGTGGTAACTCTGTGATCATCTTTAAGTCAACTGCAGAAAGCCTGTTGACTTCCTAAAACATTTTGTTTTCTTTAAACCAGGGTTTTTCATTTCCTTAAAGATGAAAAATTAAACATCTTAAAATTACATGTATATCATAAAGAAAACATTAGCTTGTTGAAACCTCCAATTGAATAGCACTTGGTGAATTGTGTCTGAGAGGCTGCTGGTGACTTCTATTTTAAGTACATATACATGTACAGTGTGCCTCTGAGTAACACCTCATAGAGTTCAGTTTAACATAAAGAAAGGTTGCTCTTTCTATTGGGTTATTCCCTCTGAACACACCTTATACAGTTCAGTGTAACATACATGTAATCTCTCTCTCTAGTTTAATCCCTCTGAACTGGCAGGTGGCACGCCTCATACAGTTCAGTGTAACGTACATCTTATCTCTCTTTCTCTCTATTTAGTTTAATCCCTCTGAACTGGCGGGTGGCATGCCTCAAACAGTTCAGTGTAACATACATGTAATCTCTCTTTCTCTCCCTAGTTTAATCCCTCTGAACGGGCAGGTGGCATGCCTCATACAGTTCAGTGTAACATAGATGTAATCTCTCTTTCTCTCTATTTAGTTTCATCCCTCTGAACTGGCAGGTGGCACGCTTCATACAGTTCAGTGTAACATACATGTAATCTCTCTTTCTCTCTCTAATTTAATCCCTCTGAACTGGCCGGTGGCACGCCTCATACCGTTCAGTGAAACGTACATGTAGTCTCTTTTTGTCTCTCCCTTGTTTAATCCCTCTGAACTGGTGGGTGGCACGCTTCATACAGTTCAGTGTGACATACATGTAATCTCTCTCTCTCTAGTTTAATCCCTCTGAACTGGCCGGTGGCACGCCTCATACCGTTCAGTGAAACGTACATGTAATCTCTTTTTGTCTCTCCCTAGTTTAATCCCTCTGAACTGGTGGGTGGCACGCCTCATACAGTTCAGTGTAACATACATGTAATCTCTCTCTCTAGTTTAATCCCTCTGAACTGGTGGGTGGCACGCTTCATACAGTTAAGTGTTACATGTAATTTCTCTTTCTCTCTCTCTAGTTTAATTTCTCTGAACTAGCGGGTGGCACGCTTCATACAGTTCAGTGTAACATACATGTAATCTCTCTTTCTCTCTCTAGTTTAATCCCTCTGAACTGGCGGGTGGAACGCCTCATACAGTTCAGTGTAACATACATGTAATCTCTCTCTCTAGTTTAATCCCTCTGAACTGGCGGGTGGCACGCTTCATACAGTTCAGTGTAACATACATGTAATCTCTCTTTCTCTCTCTAGTTTAATCCCTCTGAACTGGTGGGTGGCACGCTTCATACAGTTAAGTGTTACATGTAATTTCTCTTTCTCTCTCTCTAGTTTAATTTCTCTGAACTGGCGGGTGGCACGCTTCATACAGTTCAGTGTAACATACATGTAATCTCTCTTTCTCTCTCTAGTTTAATCCCTCTGAACTGGCGGGTGGCACGCCACATACAGTTAAATGTTACGTACATGTAATCTCTCTTTCTCTCTTCTAGTTTAATTTCTCTGAACTGGCGGGTGGCACGCCCCATACACCTCAGTGTAACATACATGTAACCTCTCTCTGTAGTTTAACCCCTCTGAACTGACTGGTGGCACGCTTCATACAGTTCAGTGTAACATACATGTAATCTCTCTTTCTCTCTCTAGCTTAATCCCTCTGAACTGGCAGGTGGCACGCCTGATACAGTTCAGTGTAACATACACGTAATCTCTCTTTCTCTCTATTTAGTTTAATCCCTCTGAACTGGCGGGTGGCATGCCTCATACAGTTCAGTGTAACATACGTGTAATCTCTCTCTCTATTTAGTTTAATCCCTCTGAACTGGCGGGTGGCATGCCTCATACAGTTCAGTGTAACATACATGTAATCTCTCTTTCTCTCTCTTGTTTAATCCCTCTGAACGGGCAGGTGGCACGCTTCATACAGTTCAGTGTAACATACATGTAATCTCTCTTTCTCTCTCTAGTTTAATCCCTCTGAACTGGCGGGTGGCATGCCTCATACAGTTCAGTGTAACATACACGTAATCTCTCTTTCTCTCTATTTAGTTTAATCCCACCTGAACTGGCGGGTGGCATGCTTCATACAGTTCAGTGTAAAATACATGTAATCTCCCTCTCTGTAGTTTAATCCCTCCTAACTGGCGGGTGGCACGCCTCATACAGTTCAGTGTAACATACATGTAATCTCTCTTTCTCTCTCTAGTTTAATCCCTCTGAACTGGCTGGTGGCACGCCTCAGACAGTTAGGTGTTACATACATGTAATCTCTCTTTCTCTCTCTCTAGTTTAATTTCTCTGAACTGGCGGGTGGCACGCTTCATACAGTTCAGTGTAACATACATGTAATCTCTCTTTCTCTCTCTAGTTTAATCCCTCTGAACTGGCGGGTGCCACGCCTCATACAGTTAAGTGTTACATACATGTAATCTCTCTTTCTCTCCCTCTAGTTTAATTTCTCTGAACTGGCGGGTGGCACGCCCCATACACCTCAGTGTAACATACATGTAACCTCTCTCTGTAGTTTAACCCCTCTGAACTGACTGGTGGCACGCCTCATACAGTTCAGTGTAACATACATGTAATCTCTCTTTCTCTCCCTCTAGTTTAATTTCTCTGAACTGGCGGGTGGCACGCCCCATACACCTCAGTGTAACATACATGTAACCTCTCTCTGTAGTTTAACCCCTCTGAACTGGCAGGTGGGACGCCCATACAGTTCAGTGTAACATACATGTAATCGCTCTTTCTCCCTATTTAGTTTAACCCCTCTGAACTTGCGGGTGGCATGCCTCATACATTTCAGTGTAACATACATGTAATCTCTCTTTCTCTCTATTCAGTTCAAATTCTCTGAACTGGCGGGTACATACATGTGCATACATGTAATCTCTCTTTCTCTCTCTCTATTTTAATTTCTCTGAACTGGCGGGTGGCACGCCCCATACACCTCAGTGTAACATACATGTAACCTCTTTCTGTGGTTTAACCCCTCTGAACTGACGGGTGGCACGCCACATACAGTTCAGTGTAACATACATGTAATCTCTCTCTCTAGTTTAATTTCTCTGAACTGGCGGGTGGCACGCCTGATATAGTTCAGTGTAACATACATGTATTCTCTCTGTCTAGTTTAACCCCTCTGAGCTGGCGGGCTGCACGCCTCATACGGTTCAGTGTAACATACATGTAATCTTTCTTTCTCTCTAGTTTAATCCCTCTGAACTGGCGGGTGGCACGCCTTACACAGTTCAGTGTAACATACATATAATCTCTCTCAATCCCTCTGAACTGGCGGGTGGAACGCCTCATACGGTTCAGTGTAACATAGATGTAATCTCTCTTGCTCTCTCTCTAGTTTAATCCCTCTGAACTGGCGGGTGGCACGCCCCATACGATGTTCAGTGTAACATACATGTAATCTCTCTTTCTTTCTCTCTATAGTTTAATTCCTCTCTACTAGCGGGTGGTATGCCTTATATGGTCCAGTGTAGCATACATGTAATATGTCTCTCTGTCTAGTTTAATCCCTCTGAACTGGCGGGTGACACGCCTCGTACAGTTCAGTGTAACATAAAACAGTAACTCCAATTGTCAATTATACCAGCAGCCGTTTGTAATGAAAATATAATTTTCCGGTGTTAATAAGAAACGATAAAGATAAGGGACGTAAATTATACAAATTCTACGGCAATTGAAATAATGGATAAAAAGGATACCTTTTTTTCATGCCGTTCATTTTCAGTGGCAATGAACTGGAAAGCTCGGTCCTGAAAAATTCACGGCCACTGACGTTTTTAGTGGTTTTTAGGTCGCTTTAGTACCAGCTCTTTTTTGCAAAGAAAACGTTAACATTTTGCAATAAAATACATACCTTTTCAAGACTGTGTGCACTTTATTTATCGACAGACATTTTTTGGCCCAGCTTTTGTTCACTTTTTACAGACATTTTGTTGGGATTTTGTGTTCTGGCGTTTTCATCTTTGTTTGTTTCCCTCTGTCTTTTACAAAGAAAATATGGAGATTTGATGTGGTACTCCTTCTATATATTACGAACATTACACCCACTTTTGATTAACATTGTGTGCTTTTTATTTGTGTGCATTTTATTAACATTTCATGCAGTTATTTTGGTTCGATTTTTACGAAGATTTTATGGACATTTTATGTTCTCTATTTTACAGAGTTTTTTCCTAGAGTTTTTTTTTTTACAGAGAATAAGTTGAGATTTTACAAGGATTTTTGCGAACGTTATGAAATCTCGGTAAATTTTGCTTATAATTTACACAGAAAACAGAGATTTCAAAGACATTTAATGGGGTCTGGACGCGTGAAATTCGGTCAAATCTACAGACATTTTATAGGGTTCATAAAATCTCTGTAAGTGTGCACGTTTACAGACATTGCAATTTACAAAGGAAATGTATACATTTTACAGAGATTTGACTTTTTTGAAGTCTGTAAATGATTCAAGTTTTCCAGTGATTATGCTTAAAACACCCTCGAGTCGGTTTTGTAAAGAACGCTTGTTTTTTTGGCCTTATTCTCAGACGGTCCTGGGGTCCGTTTCTCGAAGCTCCCGGTAATTACAAGGCTCGTTAAGCTTTTTTATTTTTCCATTCCAGTTGGGAGTTTCAAACGTTTTTAAGGTTATACAGTAAACTTATTAGCTAAAGAAACAAAATGGACTTAATTAGTGGCCGGAACACACCTTACTTTTCTTGAGATTTTAATTTCAAAATATGGTTACGGGTCCGTTATTAAAGTTACCGGGACTTTTGAGAAACGGGCTCCAGGTCGCTGGCGGTCACGCACACTCTCTTCCGGGAGAAAAGGCCACGGGTAGAAAAGACGTAACGAGACACAAGGCTACTTGACTGTGAGTGTGACAGCATGTTCTTTCTTCATCTCAGAAAAATACTGCGTACAGTCGATCAACCTACAATTTTCCCATAGCTCATGATTTAAACCTTAAAGCCACGTTGATGATCAAACTAAATCTCCCCTTAAGTACTTAACCAAATAACCAAACTAGATAATATGCCTTGATCCTTAAACAAATTCTCCCTAAAAGTGCCATAGAAAAGTTATCAAGAATAGCAAGGAGAATATATCTGTTGTTATAAGGTTAAGGTTACTGTAACCTTTCAGAGGCTCGTCTGGGAAAATTGCGCCCGTGCGCGTTGTTTGCAAAGAAACCCCAGAAAACTATATATCACTGGAACACTAATAGAGTAGAGTATTAAAACATGTCTTTAACTGTAACAATTTTTGTTTGGTAGGCAAGCGCAAGCGTTCAAACGGAAAACTGACAATGTGCCCAGCGGAATTGATAGCCCTACGGACGTCCATACAAACTGCAGTCTCAAATATATGATTTTCATGCACTCTTTCTCACTTATTCATGATTCACCGGTATATTACGGGCTAACTAAATGACCAGCTCCTACTTGGCTTGTTAGCTCAGTTGGTAGAGCACTGCACCGGTATCGCAGGGGTCGTGGGTTCGAATCCCGAACAGGCCCGAATTTTTTTTAGGCTTTAACTAGTGTTCATAACCGCGTGAATCATTCACATATTCATTCTTTAATATGCAGTTCAAATATATGATTTTCATATGGTCATTCTCAAAATGGACTATATTATTCAGGAGATAATAGCTATGCTAACAAAGTTTGTGAGGCTTGTTAGATATTCTGATGGTTCCTGACAAATCCATTGTCAAGTTGGCCAATAGAATATTTTTCCATGCGTGTCACACGCTTGCACAGCACCCGAAAAGTATTTCGCATTTCGTAAAAGACTCGCACACTTTGGTGAGTAATGTGTGAGGAACAAATTTCGCCAAATTTCGTTAAAATCCAATAAATCTAGATTGAGATTAATTCGTTCGACTTAAGGTAATACACGCAAAAATAAACTTTTAGATTTGGGCTCTACCTCGGTGTAAGAACCTATGAAACTCAAGAATGACGTAAAACAAAGAAAACAATACATTCTAAACAATCGCGTGTAGCAAATCAATAGTCATAAGACAAAGAAGGCCTCTTCAGATTCTTACACCGAGGTAAACCCGAGATTTTGCCTTCCAAAGCTTTGCACAGTTTTCACACCTCATCGAAGGTTCTGTCAAAGCGGTAATCCCTCGACCTGTAAAGGCCAACTGAGGAACCCCCTGAAGAGGATACGTGACAAACTTCATCTATTCGCAGATAAGTTGATTCTACGTTCAACGAAAGACGGAGACAGGATGCTCGACAAGACTCTGAACTCAGCAGATGTTTATGAACATGCGAAGATCCATCCGATAACAAGTTTTCGCGCACTCGCGTGGAGAACTGTCGGCTTGTTTCGCCGACATAACAAGCGGATGGATCTTCGCACGTTCATAAACATCTGCTGAGTTCAGAGTCTTGTCGAGCATCCTGTTCAACGGATTGTTTCCAGATTCTGGACTATGCAGCTACTAAATATCAAGTGAGGCTTAAGGAATCTATGCATATCAAATGGAGGAAACCCAATCTCAATCAGCAGGTGAAACACATAAGCCTGACACTCTCCCTGTAAGTCGCTCTATGTCTATTATTTAAACTGTTTAGCACACAATATTGTAAACGCAATGTAACGAACCTTGTAATTTCACGCGCGTTATAAATTCAACGGCGATTTCAAAACTGTACACTGATGATGACGGATGCACCGTCGAAACATGTCTGGAAAATTAAAGAAAGTTGTACTGCTGAATACCTAATTGGGATTTCGACACCTTCAGATAAATATCAACTTGCTCCCGAAAATCATTTTTGAAGCATTTCTTGCCTTCATTTACTTATTTTTCAAAGTTTCTTTTGCCAAACGCTTGCATTAATTATTCGTCTAACCAATCAGCGCAAAACTCAAATGTTCAACCATTTTATCCCGAAAGGTTTACAGTAACCTTTAAGAGGCAGTCCCGCTAAAAGCGGTCCTCTCGACTTGGCGACCAAAAAAAGTTTTCCTTTATTTTTTGACCATGAAAAGGGTTTGGTACACATGTTTCAAAAATGCTTTAATTATTTTCCAATTCTTTATTTTTGCGCCGCCACAGGCCCAAATTGAATTTTGGCTCACCTGCCCGAACTGATAGCGATCGAAAGTGTAAATTTCACAGATTTTGTCAAGCGCGCTCTGACTGCAAAAATCTAGCTCACTGAATTCTATTTTGCTACAAGTTACAAGGTGTATTCAGTTAGTTCACAGACAAAATGTAGAAACTTACAACAAAATCTTACGCATTCCAGCGTGATTAGAAGACACCCTTCTCTTGAGCATTAATTTGCATATCGAAAACTAACCAAATGAAAGCAAAGAAATCTCAAAAGTTTGGTCTAAATCGTGATAAAAAACCACATCAGAGCAAATTCTATACTCCAATGAACTGGTATATCGCTTCAAACCGGCGGGTATCACCTTAGCTTCCACACACCACGAGCTCAAAATTGACGAAAATCCATGTGTTTACATAATTATCGTTGGTGTCAAAGTCATTTGTATAATTCTAAAAATCGGCGAAAGATTTTTTTTTTTCTCGTTCAGATTCTTTTAATGGCCTTCTAAACAATGGGTCTTAACTTCCTTTAATGATTGTATGCAATAAAAATCTTGTGTTTTGGTAAAACGCTGCATAAACGTAATCAGTCTTTATAGCTTGCGAGACCCACAAAGTAAACATTGGCGGTTGTAAGTAGTCTATTGAATAAATTTCGTTAATTCACGTTGTGAACCACGAGATGGAAAATATCAAATTCTAAAGTTAAAGTTTTGCAATTTGGTAATTGTAGATATTATATGCATCTTGAGGGGACACACAAACATAAAATACATTATGGTCATAAAATTGAAACAACCACATGCAAACATACACTCACGGCCTGCCCACGGAGAAAATGCTCTGAATGCTTCCAGCAAACACAAGCGACCCTATTCAATGGCACTACTTTCTGCAATTTTCTTTCCATCATTGATGGTTTTCATGCGGCTTCGGTCTTCAAAGTTTCCAAGCTACAAACTCAACATCGCGGACCGTTATATTAAACCAACAAGAATAACTTCGCCTGCTGTCTTGCGTTACATTGAACGTGACTATGCTAATTGGTTTGTTTGTTGTGTCATGGGATGGGAGGGGAAGGAACAAAATGTGGTAGGGGACGGAACAAATAAATAAGAAAAATTTCTGTTTTTCAATACATGTATAGACAAGTATCTAATCGGTGAAGAGCAAAAAAAAGAATTCCTTCAATATTGTTTTAGTCCATCGCACTGTCTCCAATAATATATCGAACCAGGCCTCGTGATCGAAAACAAACTTGATGTGGGGTAGGATTGGCCTGGCCGGCAAAACTGTGCAAAGGCTATGACACATGTTGACATGTACAGGTCAAAAATAAAAAGATCCAGTCAAATAAAACTTCCTACTAGATCTGCTTTAAAGGTAATGAGTTTAATATCCGTAATCTGGAATTGTTAAACAGAACTTGAAAGGAGATTTGAAAAGCGGTTGGAAAAGGGTTATGTTGTATGAAAAAACGATGACAAGCGAAGAAGGTGCTGAAATTAGCCGGCTCTCACGACTGCGTGGGAAGCTAGCTGAAAATTGGAGCGCGAACTACTTACATTTTAAGCCGAAATTGGGAACGAGTTCCTATTAAGGAAACGAGAATAATGGAGGAATAGGGTAGGGGGTTTCCTGCAGTTTCCTGGCACTGATTGTGGAGACCGCGATGTTAATTAGAACGGAGCGTTCAATTCTCAACTGGAAATTTTCAAAGTGATACTCAAGGACTTAGCCTGCGTGGCGGGCGTAGAAGCTCGTAGAAAGGGGTTAGGGAGGGAGGGAGGGACAGGGAGAGGGCTACTCCCCTCTCCCTTTTCCCCTCCTTCCCATCCACTTTCTACGCCTGTCACGCAGGCTATGAAGGACGGGAAATTTACCTATTTTGATGACATTTGTTTAAAAACAAGAAGTTGTCTGAACCCGAGAGGAGCGTAACAAGTGCAGCTGGCGGATCCTTTTCCTTGTTCGCTGAAGACTGAAAACGCAGATTCGCTCGAAAATGACAGAAATAAGGTTTAGCAATCCGACATTCTCCCCTAGCTGCATACCTAGAGAGGGAAAGCGAGAGGAAAAGCGAGAGGAAACAGCACGGAGTGCGACGAGAGGGGCGGAGCGTCGGGACGGGAGGGAGATAGGGCGCGCGTCCGCTTCCTCAGTTCCATTTTCTTTTCTAGCGCCTTCCATGCAAGCTTTGCGCGACTAGCCTCTTACCGATAGTGCTCGTTAAAAAAGCATTAAATGCTTAAAGCAGTGCTTGTTATTTGCCAAAAAAAGTGCTAAAAATGCTAATTTTTTTAAGCGCTCGTGGGTTACATAAAAATGCTCACTTTTTTCCGATTTTTTAAACATAGAATATTACATTTTTCAGATTTTCAGTTACATTTTTCAACAAAAACAACTTCCCGTCTTTGATTGATAGTTCTTCTCCTGGATATTGCTGAATCCGATCATGTATGCTTATGTTTTTTGCATCACAGTTCCCCCTAGTCTTATTTTTTTCACTGATTGATGGCAGAGTACGCTCTCGAGTCTCGATCGAGCTATCTCTGCCTTGGCTGGCTGACTTCCATTGCTCCTCGATGACAACGTGGATGAGCCATCTTGGAACGAGTGTGATAGACTGGGTTCTAGAAGGCAACCGCTGACCTATCGAACCTATTCCCCGGGCCTCCTCGGTTCCTTTGACTAAAATGAGCTTAAAATGCGGCTTTGGACGACATAAATAAAGTCAGATTGTGCTTTTTAACACAAAATTATTAATAGTCAGTCGAAAATCCAAAGTAATGCTAGCAGTTCTTTTTGGGATAAAATATAAAAAAAAAAAACCAAAAATGCTCGCGAAGCCAAATAATGCCAAAAAGTGCTAGCACTATCGGTAAGAGCCTATGCGCGGCCTGCCGAAGACAGGTTCAGTTGCTCCATCCAGGCTATTCTGCGACGAGTTGTGTGCAGATCACTTTCATCTTTAATCCACCTATTCTATGACAGAATAGGAGTAAGGAATAGAAATAAGCAGAAAAGTCCCAAAAAAACATTGTACCCTTAACCCACTGGCGCCCGTGCCGGCCGAAACCAGCCGCACAAGACTCCCATGTTTCAAAACACTGCAACTTTCTCAATCGCACGAATATTGCCTTAACTGTCAGTTGTGAGCACGAAATTGAATGTCCTCTAAATTTGGATATCCAATAAACGCAAGAAACGTAGCGATTTTTACCAAATATGGCCTTTTGAGTTTGGACAAGAAAGAAACTGACCATTTTTAACATCAAAGAGAAGCGACGGAAATGCCCCCTTTTGCCTTTATGTTTTTTAAAGAAATCATCGTCAAAAAACCAAACTTCAACCATCATAAAAAAATTCAGTCCTTGTTCTAGCTTAGAAATGACATTTTTGGTTCATATTCTTCTCCCGAGCGTAGATACAGCTTTTTGTTCCAGTGCATTCGGGCCTTCCCGCCATTTTCAACATCGGTAGGTCGAGAAATTCATCAATAGACCGGCCAGATTCCCAGTTCGTAGAGTAACAAGCCAAATTCGACAACAAAGTACATCACCTTTCTCGATTCTTTGAGAAAGTGGACTCTTAGCTACCGTCACGCTTAACGATGCTCATCAGGCAGCCACTAAAGATGAAAAATGGCTGTAAAAAAATTAACTTAGCAAAACTCGCAAGCAAACCGAACTGTTCTTGTAGCTCCACGTATGAAAAATAGCTACGTCAGAATGACGTTTTCAGAAACCTTGAGCCTCCAGTGCCTTAGGACAGCACCCCTTTTCCATGGTAGTTTGAATATAATCAATACAGTATCTAAAAAAAAGCGAAAAATGCTAATTATGCCGATAAAATGAAAGCCCATACATCGGTAGTTGCCGGTCACTTCAGGCCACTCCTACCACAGAATTGTATAGTCGCGTCATGTTAGTGTTCACTATAATAGACCTTTTTAGCTTGTAAATGTAGACCACGAGATGTTACCCTAGAGAACTGTTTCTTTGAAATTTCGCCTTATTCACGTGCATGTGTACGCATAATTTATGAAAAGACAAAAGGCAAACCCCCTTGGGAAGATCACATGGTCTGCATTGGGAAAACAAATTCTACAAGCTAAAAAGGTCTATTATTGGAAACAGTGTGATGGACTGAAATAATATTGAAGGAATTCCTTTTTTTTTTTTTTTTGCTATTCACCGATTAGATACTTATCTATACATGTATTGCAAAAACAGAATTTTTCTCATTTATTTGTTCCGTCCCCTCCCACATTTTGTTCCCTCCCCTCCCATCCCATGACACAACAACCAAACTAATTAGCATAGTCACGTTCAATGTAACGCAAGACAGCAGGCGAAGTTTATATTCTTGTCGGTTTAATATAACGGTCCGCGATGTTGAGTTTGTAGCTTGGAAACTTTGAAGACCGTAGCCGCATGAAAACCATCAATGATGGAAAGAAAATTGCAGAAAGTAGTGCCATTGAATAGGGTCGCTTGTGTTTGCTGGAAGCATTCAGAGCATTTTCTCCGTGGGCAGGCCGTGAGTGTATGTTTGCATGTGGTTGTTTCAAAATTATGACCATAATGTATTTTATGTTTGTGTGTCCCCTCAAGATGCATATAATATCTATAATTACCAAATTGCAAAACTTTAACTTTAGAATTTGATATTTTCCATCTCGTGGTTCACAACGTGAATTGACGAAATTTATTCAATAGACTACTTACAACCGCCAATGTTTACTTTGTGGGTCTCGCAAAGCCATAAAGACTGATTACGTTTATGCAGCTTTTTACCAAAACACAAGATTTTTATTGCATACAATCATTAAAGGAAGTTAAGACCCATTGTTTAGAAGGCCAGTAAAAGAATCTGAACGGGAAAAAAATATCTTTTCGCCGATTTTTAGAATTATGCAAATAACTTTGACACCAACGATAATTATGTAAACACATGGATTTTCGTCAATTTTGAGCTCGTGGTGTGTGGAAGCTAAGGTGATACCCGCCGGTTTGAAGCAATATACCAGTTCATTGGAGTATAGAATTTGCTCTGATGTGGTTTTTTATCACGATTTAGACCAAACTTTTGAGATTTCTTTCCTTTCATTTGGTTAGTTTTCGATATGCAAATTAATGCTCAAGAGAAGGGTGTCTTCTAATCACGCTGGAATGCGTAAGATTTTGTTGTAAGTGTCTACATTTTGTCTGTGAACCAACTGAATACACCTTGTAACTTGTAGCAAAATAGAATTCAGTGAGCTAGATTTTTGCAGTCAGAGCGCGCTTGACAAAATCTGTGAAATTTACACTTTCGATCGCTATCAGTTCGGGCAGGTGAGCCAAAATTCAATTTGGGCCTGTGGCGGCGCAAAAATAAAGAATCGGAAAATAATTATAGCATTTTTGAAACATGTGTACCAAACCCTTTTCATGGTCAAAAAATAAAGGAAAACTTTTTTTGGTCGCCAAGTCGAGAGGACCGCTTTTAGCGGAACTGCCTCTTAAAGATTCGGAAAAGGGCTGGTTTTCATGTTTGAGAATGCTGCAGAACTGGCAGCACCTAAAAACTTAAAACAACTGAAGTCGATTGAGTTTATATTGACTGTGTTTATAAAGGAACTTACCTCTAGTTTTAGGCGAATTCGATTTGGTTGATGAGAAAAAAACTGACTTTTTTCAAAGCTGCTGGCCTTCTAAAGTAAACATCCAGGACTCCTCCCGTATTCCAAGAAACCAAAACTAGTTGATCATACTATTATAATGTCATTGGCTCTTTTCATTTCTGGCATCTGATTTGTACCACGACCATATTTTCAATAATTGACAAGGTCACATGACACGGTCATGCAAAGGGTCTATTCTAAAAAACTGAAACTATCTTAATTTGTTACTACTTCCTGCGTGGCTGCAGGATATATCACTTATTTCAAAAATGTTAGTCCCAAATTTTCACAAGCGCTATTTACAATTTTGTTTTCCAGCAAATTGTCCGCAAATAACAGAACTCACCAACAAATTAAATTTTGACCTTACTGGCATGAGACCCACTGAAGCCCAGTAGAAACGATGGAGTTTGTATCACATTCATTCTAGCCGAGAAAAGGCCATACAGTTTGATGCCCTCAAAAGAAAATAAATCCGGATCTTTCCACGAATTAAAGACGCTGGTCATCTTTACTTTATTATTATTATTATTATTATTATTATTATTATTACTGTTATTATTATTACTACTATTATTATGATTATTATTATTTTTGATAACTACGCTTCCTCTATTGTAAATAGTTTTTATCGAATTCTTTTAAATTATTTTCCTTGCTGTACTTCGATTTTTTTATGAATATTATGTGACTTTCCCTTTAGTCTTCTGTTTTTTTTCTTAATCTATTGTGCATATAATTTTAATTCAAAATTGGCTTGATTTTCTCTTTTGTAATAATATTGTAGTAGTTAGGGCATTAGTAGGCGAAGAGCCACCTAGTGGAAGTACTACTAATAAAATCGTTATTACTATTGTTAATATTATTATTATTATTACTGTCCTGGTTGATTAAATACTACTGAAATCTGATTGTCCCTTACACTCGATAGAAAAGCAACTAAAAGTTGTTTGAAGGTTGCCCGTTTCTTTAACGGGGATGTCCTCTAAGGCTGTCGGGCATTATTATCTTGTATTGCTATAATCAATCAACCGATTTTCTTTTCCCTTATAAAAGTCTAAATTGATTCATACCAGGAGAACAAGGAATCTGGTATGATTGCATGCAATGATTTAGATGGCTGGCTGTCATGATTGTTGTTACCTCGAATTTCTGGTGCATCCGCTGTGTTATTCCGAACAACGAGTGAATTGCTTTAACTCTGTCTACAATTAAAAAGTAATAACCCGTCACTTGCTCTGCATTCTAAGAATCTGAAAGTAACGTCCCCATCAGTGTTTCCACATCATTGGAACTCACTGTACAATTGGTTGATGCGCGGATATAACTAAGCATAAGAACAACAATTTAGATTCAAACGGCGGATTCATAGAGCGTTCTTTCACAGGGAGGTTCATTCCACATGAATTTATTTTCCTGTCGTAGTAAACTTGACTGTGAGTATTATTTGACTTTACCTGAAAGAAAATGTATTGAATGCAGTCGAAATACAATTTTTCCATAGCTCAAGGTTTAAACCTTAAGGTGTTTCTATGTCGAAAAAAAAATCACATCCTTTCCATCTAAGCCATTTTAAAATGTAAACAAGGAGTCTGTACAAAAAGAATACCGTCATAAACTCAACTGAATTTTGATCAAGTTATCTCAACCAATTTGTATAAAAAATGCTTGATTCTATGCTGTAAGATTCTACTAGATGTGTTCTACAATATGAGCTTACCAGTTTTGTTACCATGGCAACAAACTGGGTTCCAGACCTCCCTGATATTAAAGGTTCTATTTTGATATTTTTCAATGATCCCTCATTTGCATGATCTAGCAAGCGTATAAATATGTTAGGTCGAGTTCGTTACCTTGTTAAATGTTTTAAGAGCTGAAAATCACTAAAATATTGAAATTAGGTTGGAAGGGACTGGAAAAGAGTAAGTTGCCATGGGAACCGAACTTTTTATAGCCGTGGGTGTGTTGCCTGTAGAACTATTAGGCTGCCAGGTTGCACTGAGAGAGAACTCTATTACATATATTGGGTTGAGTGTGTGACGTCATCAGTCCTCTCTTTGGCATATTTTATACATTTTTCAAACTTAAATATCTCGAGTTCCAATGCAGATATTTGCAAACGGTAAACGGTATTTTTCCTGGTATTCTATGTGATAAACCTAAAAATTCAAGTGGTAAAAATACGATCATAGATTTCAGTAGAATTCAATCAACCACAGTAGTGATCAAACTAAATCTCCCCTTACCAGTCACTCACTAACGTTTCTTTATGTTGACCCCTGTAAGTATCTCGCATGAGTTATTTGCTCTCTGTGATCGATCGACCGATAGCTTCTTCTCAAAAAGACTCTCGATGAGCGTTTACTCGGGATACCTAGTGATGTACGAGTCGAAGTCGGACGCACGCTTAATTTCTGTGATTCTCGAAAAATTGAAAATGGTTTCTTTACGTACGAGCAAAGCGCTTAAAACTGTTTTGAGAGTTACCATCGAGAGTGATTCCGAAACACACATATATACGTAGTAAAGGCATCATTGAGGTCATCACAAAACGAAATGGCGCAGTCCTCTTGTAAACAAAACGAATTTTCTGAATTCGTTAACTAGTTCGACAAAAACAAATTAACCGCAAAACTGCTGGCTATGTAACTTGAAACCTTCCACTAAAGATAACCGATAAATTCACTCGTAAATCATTACAAGCTTCAGAAGCAGAAAAAAATCCTAAGCAGAACGGATTATTTTTCCATTTTCTTTTTGCATGCCTATCGAAAATGACGCAGTCCCCGTGAAAACAAAACGAAAAGATTATTCGAAAAATTTGTGCTTGGCTTACATGATAAATTTACATAACCTCAAAACAACTGTCGCGTGATGTTATCCTTTCGACCTTTGGACTTTGTGGTTTGCTTTAACCAATGAAAACACCGCCACGTGCCTTCTAATGTGCATTGACCAATCAAAACACCGCCACGTAATTGTATTGTGCATTTTGCTGCACAGGAAAAAGAGAAAAAAGACTACAATTTAACATGATTTTCCACTCGGCACCCAGAGTAATAAACCTCTAATCAAGTGTTAAACAAGGTGACACACACATTAGGCCAGGAAAATTAATTGCATTAAGTTTGATGAGCTACTTTGTACAATGTGATTTGATTTTCATCGTTCAGTTCTTCTACAACGTTCATCGCAGAAACAAGGAGATCACGGAATTAAGCAGTGTCATTCCTCGAATTTCTGGTTCATAAAATTAGTTACTCCGAACAAGGAACGTCTTGTTTCAAGGTTTCAAGGACTTCTAGAATTGAAAACTAAAAACCCAGCACTTGGTTAGCATTCGAAGAAACTGAAAGCATTTCATCACTACATTGTTAACATGTCGTTCGAACGTCATACACCATATTCACAACTGGCTGTAGCGCGGATAAAACCCGCACATAGAAACGAGGTCAAGAAGGATAAGTTAAACAAGATAATCTTGGATTCAACGGAGGAGCTTATGGGAGGTATTAACTGTTGTAGCCGATTTCGGAGAGTGACTTCCTCGGAAGCTTAGCTCTTCAAGAGGGAACTTCTAGGGCTTGTTCAACAAGAAACTGCAACCAATCAACACCGTCATTGTCATATGTCACAAAAACTGCGTTTACAAATGTTAAACATTGAGAGGTAGCCACAATAAATGATTTGAAAGGTATGGCTTTTTCTTTTGGTTGAGACACAAAAACTGCTGTTATAGCTAAGTGCCATCACACACTTTACCAGTGAAAACAAAAAAAGTTAGTAGAGAAAGTACAAATGTTTTAAGCGGAATCTTTGTCGCAAAAGCGCTTGCTGTAGAAAGTGATCATGAAATATCCGGGACCTTCCGGTCTGATTCTAAGAAACTTAACCAGCTTTCGCACGACGTCCTGTATGGATGCTTGAAATATAACTAATTTCTAAAATGTTACCCGAATTTTAGGCTACTCACAGGCGCTTTTTGCAATTTTGTTCTTCTAGCAAGTTGTCCGCAAGTAACAGAATTCACCAACAAATTTTGATCTTAGTGGCATGAGACCCCCCGAAGCCCTGCACAAACGATCGAGTTTGTCCTCTGACCGAAAACAGGCCATAGAGTCCGACGTTCTTAAAGAAAATAAATCCACATTTTTCCCCGAATTCAAGAAGTTGGTCATCTTTGCTATTCTGGTTGACTGAATTCTATTGAAATCCGATTCTCAAACTCATTAATTATTCATAATGGTATAAGCCAATCGGAGTGCCCTATTTTGGTCAGGTGCCTGTATCTTGATACCCAATGAAAATACGGATCAAGACACGTCCGCAATTAGTTTAAAAACTGATCAAGACACTTATCAAGACACTCGAATTTTAAATAGCAACCTCAAAAAACAACAGTGCAGGCAATTATTAATTAGCATCTGAAGAAAAGTATTAAACGTGGAAATTACGGCTCTGGACCTTTCGAACTTTCATCATGCCATTCTGCATCTCCACATCTCTTTTACCCTGAGTTTACTGAGCAGATTAGTTTTAGATTCAATATCTCGAAAACATTTTTATCTTCCAACTGACGCTTCAGACCACGTGCTATTGCGTAAAAAGTACTGCGTGGACACCTTTCCCCCGACTCTTTATAGCTACTTCTACGACAAACTTCGCGAGCTAGTAGTTTAGGAAATAAGGTATCCGTTGCGAATTCCTATATTTCACTTTCTGCTTACAGAATTCACCTTGTGTAAGTCATAATCTTTGACTACTGGAACCGCCGCCTAGGATCCAAAATCGGTACTTCCGTCCCTCTTTCCAGCTGCTCTGGTCTAAACCTGTTCAAAGCCAATTTGTTTTTGTACTTTGTAGAAGTTAAAACGGCTTCATAAGCTAAAAGCTGGTCCTCAGATAAAGTTTTAGGGGGACGAAAACGACTCGCCTCGTCCCTGATCTCCACATCATGTGTCAGCTATAGTGAATTTCTTCTGATGAGAAATAAACAACTCTCACTCTCTCACTTTCTCGATGAGAAGAATGTTTTCGCTGTTGCTCATTAAAACAATCATTGTTAAATATCTGATTCCACTGATTGTATATTTATCCGTGTTTGAACGTGCTTCGTGTTTCATCAGGGGTTTGGAACCCCTAATGAAACACTCGAACTCCTTTTTGATGTATTACATGAAATGCTTACACTCGATGGAAAAGTAGATTCAAGTTATTTGAAGGCTGTCTCTTTCCGTTCTAACGGGAATTTGTTTTAATGCTGTCAGGAATTATCCTCTTCTAATGCGACATTCACCAACTAAAGAATTTTTTTGTATTGACCACTGACAGTATGGGATATGATTTATTTGCTTTCTATAATCGCTCTACCGGTTTTCTTTTCCATAAGTGTCTGAAAACAGACTCTTAACAAGGTAAAAGGAGGACGAGGAATCTGATTCCATACAATGATTTAAATGGCATAGTTTGTACAATGTGATTTGATTTCTATCGTTCGTCTACAACGTTCACCACTGACGCAAGGAGATCACGGAATGAACTTACTATCATTATTGCTGAGCTCACCTCGGATTTCTGGTGCATCCACTGAGTTATTCCGAACAAGGAGTGGCTTGCTTAGTCAACGCCGCCTAGAATTGGAAAGTAATAACCCGGTACTTGGTCAGCATTCTAAGAAACTGAAACTCTTTGTTTCATCATACCGTAAAATCCCGAAAGTAACTCCCTCCTCAACTGTTCACGTCATTGGAACTCACTCTATAATTGGTTGAATCACAGATATAGCTGAGAATAAGAACGAGGTTCACGGGTATTAACAAGTTAAATTTAGATTCAAACGTCGAATTCATAGAGATTTTGTTCATTGGGAGGTTCATTCCACGCGAATTTATTTCCTGTTGCAGTTAACTTGACTATGAATATTACTTGACTTCATCTGAAAAAAAAA
This sequence comes from Pachyseris speciosa, assembly GCA_016490735.1. Taxonomy (NCBI): domain Eukaryota; kingdom Metazoa; phylum Cnidaria; class Anthozoa; order Scleractinia; family Pachyseridae; genus Pachyseris; species Pachyseris speciosa. Next base: position 550,703 of record JAEMWC010000407.1, read on the forward strand.
ACCCAATAGACTGAATACAGTCGAACTACAATTTTTCCATGGCGTATGATTTAAACGTTTAAGCTACATTAGTGAACAAACTAAATCTCCCTTTACCAGTTACCAATTAAAGTTTCTTTGTGTTGACCCCTGTAAGTATTTGACATGATCCACTTGCTTTTTGTGATCGTTCAACCAAAAGCTTCTTTCTATTAACATCTAATCAGACGTTAAACAATGTTATAGGAGGCCAAGAAATTAGTGCGTCCAATTTAGATGAGCTGGGTGGGTGTGTTGCCTGTTGAACTATTAGGCTGCCAGGTTTCACTGAGAGAGAACTTTATTACATATATTGGGTTGAGTGTGTGACGTCATCAGTACTCTCTTTGGCATATTTTATACATTTTTCAAACTTAAATATCTCCAGTTCCAATGCAGATATTTGCAAACGGTAAACGGTATTTTTCCTGGTATTCTATGTGATAAACCTAAAAATTCAAGTGGTAAAAATACGATCATAGATTTCAGTAGAATTCAATCAACCACAGTAGTGATCAAACTAAATCTCCCCTTACCAGTCACTCACTAACGTTTCTTTATGTTGACACCTGTAAGTATCTCGCATGAGTTATTTGCTCTCTGTGATCGATCAACCGATAGCTTCTTCTCAAAAAGACTCTCGATGAGCGTTTACTCGGGATACCTAGTGATGCACGAGTCGAAGTCGGACGCACGCTTAATTTCTGTGATTCTCGAAAAATTGAAAATGGTTTCTTTACGTACGAGCAGAGCGCTTAAAACTGTTTTGAGAGTTACCATCGAGAGTGATTCCGAAACACACATATATACGTAGTAAAGGCATCATTGAGGTCATCACAAAACGAAATGGCGCAGTCCTCTTGTAAACAAAACGAATTTTCTAAATTCGTTAACTAGTTCGACAAAAACAAATTAACCGCAAAACTGCTGGCTATGTAACTTGAAACCTTCCACTAAAGATAACCGATAAATTCACTCGTAAATCATTACAAGCTTCAGAAGCAGAAAAAAATCCTAAGCAGAACGGATTATTTTTCCATTTTCTTTTTGCATGCCTATCGAAAATGACGCAGTCCTCGTGAAAACAAAACGAAAAGATTATTTGAAAAATTTGTGCTTGGCTTACATGATAAATTTACATAACCTCAAAACAACTGTCGCGTGATGTTATCCTTTCGACCTTTGGACTTTGTGGTTTGCTTTAACCAATGAAAACACCGCCACGTGCCTTCTAATGTGCATTGACCAATCAAAACACCGCCACGTAATTGTATTGTGCATTTTGCTGCACAGGAAAAAGAGAAAAAAGACTGCAATTTAACATGATTTTCCACTCGGCACCCAGAGTAATAAACCTCTAATCAAGGGTTAAACAAGGTGACACACACATCAGGCCAGGAAAATTATTGCATTAAGTTTGATGAGCTACTTTGTACAATGTGATTTGATTTTCATCGTTCAGTTCTTCTACAACGTTCATCGCAGAAACAAGGAGATCACGGAATTAAGCAGTGTCATTCCTCGAATTTCTGGTTCATAAAATTAGTTACTCCGAACAAGGAACGTCTTGTTTCAAGGTTTCAAGGACTTCTAGAATTGAAAAGTAAAACCCAGCACTTGGTTAGCATTCGAAGAAACTGAAAGCATTTCATCACTACATTGTTAACATGTCGTTCGAACGTCATACACCATATTCACAATTGGCTGTAGCGCGGATAAAACCCGCACATAGAAACGAGGTCAAGAAGGATAAGATAAACAAGATAATCTTGGATTCAACGGAGGAGCTTATGGGGGTATTAACTGTTGTAGCCGATTTCGGAGAGTGACTTCCTCGGAAGCTTAGCTCTTCAAGAGGGAACTTCTAGGGCTTGTTCAACAAGAAACTGCAACCAATCAACACCGTCATTGTCATATGTCACAAAAACTGCGTTTACAAATGTTAAACATTGAGAGGTAGCCACAATAAATGATTTGAAAGGTATGGCTTTTTCTTTTGGTTGAGACACAAAAACTGCTGTTATAGCTAAGTGCCATCACACACTTTACCAGTGAAAACAAAAAAAGTTAGTAGAGAAAGTACAAATGTTTTAAGCGGAATCTTTGTCGCAAAAGCGCTTGCTGTAGAAAGTGATCATGAAATATCCGGGACCTTCCGGTCTGATTCTAAGAAACTTAACCAGCTTTCGCACGACGTCCTGTATGGATGCTTGAAATATAACTAATTTCTAAAATGTTACCCGAATTTTAGGCTACTCACAGGCGCTTTTTGCAATTTTGTTCTTCTAGCAAGTTGTCCGCAAGTAACAGAATTCACCAACAAATTTTGATCTTAGTGGCATGAGACCCCCCGAAGCCCTGCACAAACGATCGAGTTTGTCCTCTGACCGAAAACAGGCCATAGAGTCCGACGTTCTTAAAGAAAATAAATCCACATTTTTCCCCGAATTCAAGAAGTTGGTCATCTTTGCTATTCTGGTTGACTGAATTCTATTGAAATCCGATTCTCAAACTCATTAATTATTCATAATGGTATAAGCCAATCGGAGTGCCCTATTTTGGTCAGGTGCCTGTATCTTGATACCCAATGAAAATACGGATCAAGACACGTCCGCAATTAGTTTAAAAACTGATCAAGACACTTATCAAGACACTCGAATTTTAAATAGCAACCTCAAAAAACAACAGTGCAGGCAATTATTAATTAGCATCTGAAGAAAAGTATTAAACGTGGAAATTACGGCTCTGGACCTTTCGAACTTTCATCATGCCATTCTGCATCTCCACATCTCTTTCACCCTGAGTTTACTGAGCAGATTAGTTTTAGATTCAATATCTCGAAAACATTTTTATCTTCCAACTGACGCTTCAGACCACGTGCTATTGCGTAAAAAGTACTGCGTGGATACCTTTCCCCCGACTCTTTATAGCTACTTCTATGACAAACTTCGCGAGCTAGTAGTTTAGGAAATAAGGTATCCGTTGCGAATTCCTATATTTCACTTTCTGCTTACAGAATTCACCTTGTGTAAGTCATAATCCTTGACTACTGGAACCGCCGCCTAGGATCCAAAATCGGTACTTCCGTCCCTCTTTCCAGCTGCTCTGGTCTAAACCTGTTCAAAGCCAATTTGTTTTTGTACTTTGTAGAAGTTAAAACGGCTTCATAAGCTAAAAGCTGGTCCTCAGATAAAGTTTTAGGGGGACGAAAACGACTCGCCTCGTCCCTGATCTCCACATCATGTGTCAGCTATAGTGAATTTCTTCTGATGAGAAATAAACAACTCTCACTCTCTCACTTTCTCGATGAGAAGAATGTTTTCGCTGTTGCTCATTAAAACAATCATCGTTAAATATCTGATTCCACTGATTGTATATTTATTCGTGTTTGAACGTGCTTCGTGTTTCATCAGGGGTTTGGAACCCCTAATGAAACACTCGAACTCCTTTTTGATGTATTACATGAAATGCTTACACTCGATGGAAAAGTAGATTCAAGTTATTTGAAGGCTGTCTCTTTCCGTTCTAACGGGAATTTGTTTTAATGCTGTCAGGAATTATCCTCTTCTAATGCGACATTCACCAACTAAAGAATTTTTTTGTATTGACCACTGACAGTATGGGATATGATTTATTTGCTTTCTATAATCGCTCTACCGGTTTTCTTTTCCATAAGTGTCTGAAAACAGACTCTTAACAAGGTAAAAGGAGGACGAGGAATCTGATTCCATACAATGATTTAAATGGCATAGTTTGTACAATGTGATTTGATTTCTATCGTTCGTCTACAACGTTCACCACTGACGCAAGGAGATCACGGAATGAACTTACTATCATTATTGCTGAGCTCACCTCGGATTTCTGGTGCATCCACTGAGTTATTCCGAACAAGGAGTGGCTTGCTTAGTCAACGCCGCCTAGAATTGGAAAGTAATAACCCGGTACTTGGTCAGCATTCTAAGAAACTGAAACTCTTTGTTTCATCATACCGTAAAATCCCGAAAGTAACTCCCTCCTCAACTGTTCACGTCATTGGAACTCACTCTATAATTGGTTGAATCACAGATATAGCTGAGAATAAGAACGAGGTTCACGGGTATTAACAAGTTAAATTTAGATTCAAACGTCGAATTCATAGAGATTTTGTTCATTGGGAGGTTCATTCCACGCGAATTTATTTCCTGTTGCAGTTAACTTGACTATGAATATTACTTGACTTCATCTGAAAAAAAAAACCCAATAGACTGAATACAGTCGAACTACAATTTTTCCATGGCGTATGATTTAAACGTTTAAGCTACATTAGTGAACAAACTAAATCTCCCTTTACCAGTTACCAATTAAAGTTTCTTTGTGTTGACCCCTGTAAGTATTTGACATGATCCACTTGCTTTTTGTGATCGTTCAACCGAAAGCTTCTTTCTATTAACATCTACTCAGACGTTAAACAATGTTATAGGAGGCCAAGAAATTAGTGCGTCCAATTTAGATGAGCTACTTTGTACAATTTGATTTGATTTCCGTCATTCGTCTACAATGTTCATCTTTAACACAGGGAGATCACGGAATTAATTATAAGTACTTGTCATTATTGTTGAGCTTACCTCGAATTTCTGGTGCATAAAATGAGTTACTCCGAACAACGAGTGACTTGCTTCAAGACTTCAAGTATTCATCTACTATTTTCGGAAAAGTAAATACCCGGCACTTGGTTATCATCATAAGAAACTGAAACCATTTCATCATACTATATTTTTAACATGCCGTTCGAACATAATAAACCATATCATTATAATACAGGTGTGCCAATGAAATACCAGGTGAGCTTTCGCAAGAAAACATGATATCTTCACATGAGAAAATAACGTGTTATCTTCACAAATGAAAAGATCACCGTGCCTTTCGCAGCGAAAGTGAAATGGTTTGGTATTTCAATGGTGATTATAAAATAAACAGAACATTGCATGGCCGCTCGGAGATACGAAATTTCTCTTCTCTTGTAATAAATTAAAATATATACTCGAAGAGAAATTTTGTATCTCCGCGCAGCTATGTAATATCCTCTATTTATCAATTGGCTGAAACGCGGATAAAAGCGAAACATCAAAACAAGGATAAACAAGATGACTCTAGTTTCAAATGGTGGTGCTCATGGGAGGTACTGTTGTAGCTGATTTCGGAGGGTGACTTATAATCTCTTCACGAGGGAAATTCAAGGGCTTTTTCAACAAGAAACTGAAAGCAGTCAACGGCGTCACACGTCACAAAAAGTACATGCATTTATAAGCATTAATAATTGGGTGTAACCAAACAAATGATTTTAAAGGTATGGCTTTTTCTTTTGTTTGAAAAATAAAGAAAATAAGAGCTGCTGTTACAGCTAAGTGCTACTGACACGCAGCTTATCAGTGAAATCAAAAAAATAAGTAAAGAAATCAAAAATTTTTTGAGCGACCGGAATCTTTGTCCCAACAGCTGACCGCTTGCCGTAGAAAGTGAAAGTGTTTTTAAGGCGGGAACTTTTGGCGTGAATAGGCCCTTTGCATGACCATGTCACGTCACGTGACCTTGTCAATACAATATGGTCATGGTACAAAATAGATGGAAAGAGCGTGATGAAATTAGAAAGAATACCAATTATGAGGCTACCGACGTTTAAGTGCGAGATTTTAGAGTTGTTTGAAAGTTAGAATTGTGTACTGGATGACTAAATCTCAGCTAATTTTTTTAGGCATTAAAATCACAATAAAATGTTTCACCTCAACATCAGTGGCTTCAAAATTGGCAATCTTACTAATTTGATCGCGCTCTTTCCATTTCTGGCATCTGATTTGTACCACGACCACTTTCATGATTGACAAGATCACGTGACACGGTCATGCGAAGGGCCTCCCTAAGAAACAACTCTCTGGGTGGCTGCAAGATATACAGCTAGTTTCTAAAGTAATAGCCCGAATTATAGGCTACTCACAGTTGATATTTACAGTTTTGTTCTCCCAGCAAATTGCCCGCAAATTACAGAATTCATCAACAAATTCTGATCTCAGTAGCATGAGACTTCCTGGCGGCCCAGTAGAAACGATGGAGTTTGTAGTATGAACGGGCTGTATCAAAGTCCATCTAACCGAAAACAGGCCATACAGTCTCATGGTCTTAAGGCGGCTCACTACGGTTTCTAGTTCGCAAAAGTTTAGATCTTGACATGCTAATTATTTTTCGGCAATAAAAATGGGGGTCACGATCACCGAGCTCGTTTTTTTGGTTATTTTCGCTTAAAGCTAAAATTAGGGGTGTTTCTAACAGGTTTTAGAGCAGTTGCTATTTAGAGGGAAAATGCTCACAACTTGTTCACCAATGATTGGGCATTTGTTTGATGCCGATTGATTGTATGTTCAAAAATTTGTGGAAGCCAATCCCGGTTAGGTCAGTTGGTAGAGCATCACACTTTTAATCTGAGGGTCATGGGTTCAAGTCCCATATCGGGCAAGCGATTATTTTTGTTTCAACTGACTAATAAACTTTGCAATGATGAGTTTTAACTGTCTCAGAAACAAGGACGGCCCTGATGTTTCATCACTTGCTGGGGGGAGGAGGGGGCGGGTGAACTAAAACAAAAGTAGTTAATGGCGAAAACGTGGAACTGTTCTTAGGATAGAAGGACGCAATGTCTAGTTTGCTAGTTTTCGCTCGAGTTTCACAAGTGTTCCAAAGTTTTTTATGACCCGCGTTTTAGCCTATTCCCTTTATCCAGTAGTTAGAGTGTACGATCATCAACTGGGTCTGCGGTGCAGCTTCAGCGCAAAATTTCCTTTTTCACTTGCTTTGTGACTGATGATTCTCACTGTTTCTTCTAAGATTAGGATCTATCACTTTTCGTTATTTTTCAAGACTTATTCTCATCAACAAACAGGTCGCACGATAGCTTTAACCAGAGCACAAGTCACTACGCAGCGGATAATCGTGTATTTTATCAGCTGGATAGCGACCCAGTGTCCACTACACGACGTTTAGACCTCTTGGATGTTATTGTGCAACAGAGGGTCCTCCAGTCTGTAACGCTATCTTCATTGATGACAAATACGGACAGTCTACCATTTAAAGTTGATGCTTCTTGTACGTTTATCTCAAAGATATAGAGACTACTGAGCCATAAGCAATATGATAAAGAATATTTATTTCCGCTCAAACAAATACACTTGTCTAATATAATTTAACATGATGCTTTCTCCTGAAAGCGGCACGTTCATCGTTCGCAGGTTCTTTTGAAGTCTGACTTGAGTTGAGTTGGCTATTTACATGGATAAATAACGTATTTTATACCTTTTAACTAACTCGTTTATATGTACAATTCTACATTTCTTTATCTGTTTTCTACCTTAAATTCCTGTGAATTCTTGAACAGTTTTTCTTACTTAACCAAAGAATTAAGCCTGAATGAAGGCATACCGATCTGGTACCAGTTGTTCAAAGAGCGGCGGTGATGAGTCGGTATCCATTCGATAAACGTGTATTAGTTGCAATGCAGTTTATCCGCTGTATATAGTAAGCTATCTGCTCTTTGAACAAGTGGGACCGGAACAACTTTGAAGGTCACTCCCTTTCCCGTAATGCTCGTCTAAGAGATTTTAAATGACACCAATTGTGCACCCTTTTCCAACTAAAAGGATACTTAAGATAAACTAACATTAATGTATTTAACGTAAAGTTTCTTTCAGCGTTCATCGTTCACGTATTCCTCACTGGTTAACTTCATCAATTTCCTTTTTTTTTTTTTTTTTTGTTTTGTTTTGTTTTGTTTTGTTTTGGCGCTGAAGAATTTTCCCTTTCACTGTTTCGCTGAAAGTCATGTTACATGCAACTGCCATTAAGCTTTTACCTATAGCTTTACATATATATCTTCTGTCATAAAAGCGCTTAGTGATGCATTGGCATTATCATGGCATTATTTAATGTGCGTTATCTTGTTACAGCGGTTACCAGTCACACGCGCCCTCCAACGATTTTTTCCCTTTTCGAAAACTAAGTTTTTATGGACGTCAATCAAACGTTTCCATGACAATAAACCTATTCATTTCTTGTCAGTTTCACGGCCATGTTCGATCGTCGTTGGGATCAGGTATAATCGCCCATTTATTATGACGAAGTCATTTCCAATTTTGTTGAGATGGAGGGTTATGTTTACAACGTCAGGTCTGTATTTGAATCACATAGCAGAAACACTTTTTGTGAGCAAAACGTTTGCGAAGGAGGCGGCGTTTCGATAGTACGAAACACAGCTGGAGCCGAAAGCGATCCGTCAAAGAGAAAGTCAAAGAAACGAAAGATATCGGGTAGCTGAAAAGATTGGCCTCTGATGTGAGTCGCGTTGTGTGGAGATTGACTTTTTATCAGCTTTTTATGGATGCAGATTATTTTTGCCGCAGAAATTCTTGTCATTCGACTTGCTATAATATAATCCAGAGCTCTATCTTGACGAGTTGCAAGCGTGGTTGGAATACCAGACAGGCGAAGTGTATGCAATGCAAACCCTCAGCAGAACTCACGGGGCAGAACTATACGGCAAATGGGATTGATAGTAAAAAAAAGTACTGAAAGCCGCAAAGGGTTAGCAGTCAAAGTTTTGTCATTCATTCTGTAATAAAGATTATTATTTAGTTCTCATGTTGTTGTTGTCGTGCACTGTTTATTTTGCAGCTTCAAAACATTTCCCGTGAGCGAGACGAACGGCGAAAAGGAGCAGATTTCAAACGATTTACTTCTCAGTTTCAACCAGTACAGTTTCTGTTTACCGACGAGTCAAGTAAAGATGAAAGAGCAACTCAGATACTCTACGAATAGATATTAAAATAGTGGTTCCGGAAACTCCGCTCGCTCTGCGTTCGTTTATATTGTCATGAGTACATTTGATTGACGTCCACCAAAACTTAGTTTTCGAATAAGGAAAAATCATTGGAGGGCGCGTGTGACTGGTAAACGCTGCAAATCGGAGAAAGTGTTTGCTCTTTAATTGCGTTCTCGGTGACAATGGATTTTAACCCGGCAATCACAGCAAACATGGTGTTTTTCATTATGAAACGCTTTGAGATAGACCAAAGACGATTATAGCTAGTCCCAACACATAAATATCTGATTGGTTCTATCCTGTTTGTTCACGTACTTTGTGTGGGGTTCAAGCTCTCTCCCGATGGTAAGGCATGAGCTCAAGAATTGACATAAGGCGTTAAGCTAACGCAATCACCGAAAAGCAGACTGAAATATTGATAACTTATAAATATGTGAAATAAATCATGATATGAACTTTAGAACAAACAAATAAATGTGGCATGTGATTCTTGTAGTTATTATCTACTTAGGCAGTTGGACGTGAAAAATTTGGGCTTCCTGGCTGATTTCTGCCCACAGTCGTAGGTTAGTGAAGCCCCTGATTGTCAATGCCAATCTCTCTCAGTGGCTTCGATTACATGTAATTTCACTAAAAGTGGAGTACGCTGCACAGATGTAGGATATTTTCCTTTTTAAGCTTCACCCAAATCTCCTCCTTGATGTGACACTGTAACACGGGTCCTTTTCCCGCTTCAAGCTCGCCGGTCAGAAGAAAAAGGTGCTTTTCCATCTGTTTCCAATGGCAACCATTGGGAACTTTCACGGAGGCAGTGAATTCGTCGTCCGTCTCACTTCTTTTGACAAAAATGCTGTTTTCCTGTCTGATGACTTCGGTAGCTACGATGGTGGCTTGCTCGTTCCGTCCATTTCCGACGGGAAACATGGGCTGAACGTACCCGCGAACCGCTATAAGAAAACAGCAAGTTGCAAGAACTAAATCAAAAGAGGGGTCATAAGTTATTAGCTTTCTGAAGTTGGAAGTTGAAAGTTGAAAGTCTTAGCCCTCACTTTCACTAATCTTGCCACCTGATTCCGGAAAATATCGTTTGAAAAATCTTGAGTATAAAGTGCCGGTTATAATTATAGCTAATGAAAAAGGCACGAAACTGAATTGAACAAAGAAAGACTTCAGTTAATTTGGACCACGTCACTTTTCTTGCGCTTTTAGTCGCTGTTTGTCGGTTGCACCTGTAAGTTTTCCCGATCTTCTTGCCACCAATTCGAGTTCAGATAAGTTCTCTTGATTTTTGCATGATATGGTAGTTGCAGTTTCAGTTTGACGGTCGCTAAAACATTACTAGGCCAAATACCAGAACGGAGAAAATCATACAGGTCCCTAGAGCGGAGGAGATGATCACCAAATTAGGGTAAACTATATGTACTATGAATAGCTGTAAGCAAACTATTAAGCTTATACACTTACCAAATTTACTTTTGCACAGAGATTTGAGCAGTGTGGAGTATTTGCAAGGTTTGCACTCTGAAAATAACAACCATAAAACTGAAATCAGAAAATGCAAATTTGTGGTATATTGCAGAAAAGAGAAGTCAGTGCGATGACACTATGGTTTTCCAACATATTTCTATTAGAAGACTATAGGTAAATGGTAATGGTAATGGATTTATATACCGCACATATCACATAGTTTCATGCCGGGCGGTTTACAATTTTTCTCTAGGGTGAGATCGGACGTCAGCCTGTAAAGGCGCCTCTGGCAGCCGCTATCAGTCCATTTTTGATCTCACCCACCCACCCAACCCACACATGAATGTCAAGACAGATGAAAGGTAGACCACCACACCGGGAACTACGTCCCCTACTCTTTTCGAACAGTGTGTGGGTTCTTTAACGTCCCACAGATTATTAGGAACAAGTGTTGTGAGACGGGACCTACGGTTTATCGTCCTTATCCGAGAAGACTAGAAAGTCTAACCGTTTGCAGCTGTAATTACAAAGGCAGCACTTTCTCCTCAATTATAAAATAGATGGATGGGTAATAATGACTCTTTGGCCGGGGGGAACAGCGAAGGAGGGCTCACTGGTAAGTTCGGGAGAGTCTCCAAAAACATTCAACATTGACTCGTTGCAGTCAGTACACGAGGACATGGGGACGAGACTACTTGCCTCGTTTCCATGGTTTTTGTCTACAGTAACACCGCGTAAGGACGTTCGCGCGAAAGTCGTCGAACATTCATAATTAAAAATCAATCCAGGTATACGAAGGTCCTGAACTAATATACTTTCAATCAATAACATCATGAAGGAAGTAAATCCTTGAGGAGGACATTTAGAAATCCTGTACAGCCACAATGAGGGCGGAATTTGACAAACCTTAGGTATCAAAACGGAAATATGTTCTGACTTCTAACATTGAACTTTTCCTCTTTTTTTTTTTTCAAAATGCGGAGAACCGATACAAAAAGTAATCTAACAAAAGAAAACAGGGGTCACCGTCTATTTAATAGAGTTTAAGCAGTTCAAAGCCCCTGTCCCTCAAAAGGAAGTTGCCTTTGTCTACATTTTTTTTCCTCAGCATGAGCGCGCTCCGTGTGTGATGTGGAGTGACATTGCGTCACGAATTATGAGTGCAGTAAGGGTGTGCATTAACGATTAGCGCAAACGTCCTTCATCGCAGGCTCGATCTCGGTAAACCTTTTTCTACAGCACAGCCATTTGGCACATAAATTTCTTACCTTTAATTCGCCCATGTCTTGGCCGCTTTCGCCCATTTACAAATACAGTGTAGTTTACTTGGGTCATGGTCTGGTTTTGTTCCGTTTCCAAGTAAAGCACAGGCAGTTGTCCCCCTTCGCTCTTTATGCAAACTGCTTTCTTTGTCTCGACTTCATTGCCTTCACTCAACAAAGTCAAGCTCTCCACTTCCTCCCAGTAAATCCGGACACCAGGGTGTTGCGCAGTGAAACACAACTTAAAGTCAGAGTGCACTTTCATTCGCGGATTGAAGGTGACTCGCAGGCCGCCAAAAGGATCTGTCCAGTGAAGCTGTCCCTGGTGGCACGTGGTCTCCATACTGACAACAGATGGCCGATCACTATAGGGAACACCGCTGAAACGAGGAGACATACAGGAATATGTTTTAACGCCAATTTAATACAAATCTCAGTCGCTTTCAAAGGCCTCATTCTGTTATCATAAAAAAAATGAATTCGATCAGTTGAGGATCCATTCTTAGAAAGTTGAATCATAATTAGTTTCGTCACTCGGTAGTACGTTTAATTGAAAATTCCTCAATCCTAATTGACGGAGAGCAGCACGAATAAATTCCCACAGTGTACTTCACTGGAGAACAATGGCAAAGATGCATGAGCACAGCAAATTTGAATCTTAAGTTAGACACAAACTGAATATTCTCTGCCGGAAGCCTTTATTTCCCTTTATTTTCCTTCCTAAAAGGGGGGCACGACCTCGTAGAATTCGTGATTAATTAAAACTTCGAATTGCACTACCTGGCGGTTATGAATCACGAATTGTATTCGATGTCACACAATTTTCTAAACAAATGTTCCCTTGTCCAATCAAGCGGGAAATTCAAACAAGCCTTGCATAAAAATAAACTAGTTAACCACACGCCCGTATAGTGATATTCGCTAGCATAAGTGGAAATGAAGAAATGGCGCTTAAAATCAATTAAGATATTTTGTTCCGCTTTCAGTGCGAAAATCTTGCATGAGGAAGCCCGTTTGATTTATTGCTCAGTTAGTAGAATATCTGTAATTCCAAGCATTGGATACAAATTTTAACCCTAACCTGTAAAACCAATATAGAATAAGCTGATGACTGATGGGCCAAACAGACGATAAATTACAGTATAAAAATAATGTAATTGTAGTCTGGTGCTGTAAGAAAATAACGTTTCTACATTTACAGGTTACAAGAACTAACTCTTGTCAGCTGTCTTTTGTGCCCAGGGAGGGGGGGAGGGGTTCTTGGGATTTCAAGTGACGGGGATGATCGAATGGAGCCAAGAGTCAAGACCCAAAAAAATCCCTGGGGCTTCCAGCAAAACCCCCAAAAATCCCTGGACCAAAAATTAACCCCCAAAAACTCCAATGCCGATTTTGTGGCCCTTTAAAGTTCCAGAAAGGGGTAATGCTATAACACAAAGAATACCCCCCAAAAATCCCTACTCAAATCAAGCTACCCAAAAAAATACTTCCCAAATTTTCGTACCCAAAAAATCCCGGAATCGATTTTGATTGTGAAAATGTGTTTATAGAAGCGTGGCATTAAGTTTACGAGCCAAATTCAATTAATGATCGATTTGCATTTCTGACGTGATAGAATCTCAGCTAATCGGCAAGTGAATTTCTCCTTTTTAATGACAAAACTATCTCATTTACATCAGCGCGCTGTTTGGACTATTATGTCATGCCGAGGTAGATTTTGGTAAGTTAAATCGAAACATCATTATTTCAAAGTTTCTTTAGTGTGTCTCAACCAAAATTAACCCAGAGTAAAAAAGGGGAAAACTTGTTTATCAGAAGACAGCAGTACAATTCACTAATTAACAATACTATTTAGTGGCAAACTGCGATAAACGCTACTTGTAAAACTTTGATAAAATCAAAAAAAATCTAAAGGTGTCGAATCAGACAAGTGCACTTTCGGGAGTTATTATTATAATTATTATTAATCATAGGTAACGGGCTCACGACGGCATATACGTTTTAACAACAAATCGTAAATGACAAAAGCAAACAAGGGATATTTTACAGAAAGATAAAAGTTTGCCAGAAAGTAAGTAGTTTTCAACGGAGTAACGGGGCCAGTATTATAATGTCCCAGTGCGATATGTGGTTAGAGTAAAGTTAACATGTCTCACGTTATCTCAATACTAATCTAAATACATTTCTTACGCATGACAAGCTAAGAGAAACGTGCAGATTCCATTTTTCGATCTTTTCCAACTTTGTTTGTGCGTAATCGGTGCGCAATATATTTTGCAGTAGCTGTGAATTCTCCCACGATAGCAATTTCTTAAATTATTAACATAAGAACGACGCATTCGTTGAAGCGTACAGTGCTAGGAATAATTGCGATGCAAGAGGGCGATATTGGTAGTAATAAATGACTGAGTTTTGGCGGTTCAACGGTTGGCTCTACAGCTCTAGCCTCACCGCAGTGTTTAAAAAAAATACACTCACAGAGACGGCTGCGTTTGTTGTTTTCGACCATGTGCCTTCCACGTTCTTTCGTGTGTAGTAAAACAATAAAAGAAAGCCGTTTTGAATACAAAAGCCGAGCAGGCGGTGGCAAAACAACAAATCGTTCGCACAGTCTTTTGTATTGGGTGCATTTTAAACAATGGTTTCTTCACACACAAAAGCCACGCACGTGCCATAACGCGGACAGGCTAATGCACTGGAACGAAATTAACGACACAAACTTGAATACATTACTAAGAAGAACATTAGAGAGAGTGGTAAGGAAGTCGGCTCGAACGTAAGCGATGCTGGCGGCCAGAATCAGTGTAATTATAAAGTAAATTGTGAATTGAAAAATTGAAAAACTATCAAACTTTTTGGCTTCTGCAGTCTTCAGTAATGACCCGAGAAGCTCGTTATTTCTGTTTCAACGAATGGAAAAGATAACGTTTATGAATTCTTTTGGATGATGAATCTGTTACTCTTAGCTCTCCAGGATTACAAAGAGCGGGCATGACAGTTCTTTTTACTCTTTAAACAATACTTCGTGTAAACAGTTAACACTGCGCGCGCGGGAAGCTAAAAGCAACGTATCATGACACAGGTACTTAAACAACGGTAAATTCAACGGACGCTTCTAATAACAGTATTACATTCGAGGTGCATGTTTTAACACTATCCAATGAACCGAAAAGAAGTCTACAAGATCGCGAAGAGCATATCGGTTTCTCTGTTTGAGAACCATTCCTGACGGCATCAACCACAGTTTCATTTCATTTCATTTCCCTCGCGATTGGCACGAGTTGCTTCAGTGATTCAAAAGAATTCGAATTAGTGATGCTTTTAACAACAAACTGCTAAAATACGTTTTTCTCTCACCTTCCTCTCCATATACATCTCTCCTCTAGGCCGGTAGAACAAAAGCAGACATGACCGAGAAAGACAAACCAACAGAACAGAAGCTCGGCTTCCTTCGTGATAGCCATTGCTTGCTAGTGCGTTGCGTATCTTTGAGCGACTGAGTGACAAAGCCAATTGAAGACACTGATGTTAATCAGTTCAGGATGGCACGAGGCACGGATCTTGCAATAACCACAGTCACAACGAACTGTCCAATGGTAGCGCGCTCATTTGCCTCCTGGGAAAGCGATAATATTGTTATTGTGCGACAAAACAAAACAACTGATTTAAGTACCAGAGGGTGCTTAAAACTTGCGCTATAGATTTGCATATGAATGCAAGCTTTCAACAGAACGTATTTGTTATGTAATGACAAATGGCCTTGGAGACAGCCGTCACTGGCTAGCCTTCAGAAAGCTTCAACGTTTTTTTCAATATGTAATTATTTGACACAGGCAATTTGCCAAGCGCGTGCCGAATGACCTTTCTCAACGAAACAAGTTTATAAACTGCTGAGAACATGCATATTTATTCCTTCATATGAGGGAATTGAGATTTGAAAAAGAAATTTTTATATGAACAACAAACTAAAAACAAACTGCGTTGCAAACCAGCACTAGCTACTCAACAGCGTTCATTTGAATTCGGTCAAACAGAGGCTTTTAGCGTTTCATCCTACAAGATAGAGTCGAAATTCTGACTGAACTCAAGTAAATGTCTTAGTTTGGTTTGAAGAATTTCAAAAAATTGTACTTAAATCGCAGATTAATTATTCTGGACAATTTTGATTAAGAATTAATGCACCGTCTCTCCAGTTTTCAATACGCGGTCGAATATTATTCTTTCTGTCTGTCTCTCCCTATCTCTCTTGAAACGAAAATTCCAGTACAAGACTGAAAAGCGACGGTTGACTAATCGCATTTAATTTGCATTTGAAAAACCTTCTGAGATTGTTTTGCGGCCATAAGACAAGTCTTTGATACTTTTTATGCCGTTGCCGAGGCAAAACAGGTAGTCTAGTGCAAAAATTCTTGACATTGCTTGTGGCAACGTCAAACTTATAAAGTATACAAGAAACCACGGGGCAAACCGTATATTATTTCTGATATTCGCTTACAGGGAAGTGTATATGGTTAATCGAATTTCCTTTGGCTAAGTATTGTTTCCAGTACCAAACAAGTTTAATGGTTAAAGTTTATGAATAGCAATGTCTCTATTTACAATTTCGACGAGTAGTTTGAAGCAAAACTTTAATAAATTTCTGGTTGAAAATGGGATGTTTACAGAGAAAAGTAATCATTTCAAATGTCGAAAGGAGCATTAATCATTCATCAAGGCTCTCCAGCTGAAATTTCAAAATACAAAATTTGAAGCATTTGCTATTATTTTGTCCTCTTCAAACAAAGAACCGAAAACAAAAACTCATAATCGAAAATTCAACGGTCACTTTTTATGCAGTTCAACGTGACCTCAATCTGGTCGATGTAAGGCAATAAATATGCTTGAAAACCGGATTGATCAAAGTTTGCTGAGTGTATCATTATAACAAATAGCGGTGAGCATCACTGATTGGCCTTGAAAATAAGGAGGTGCTTTGTTGTCAGGTTAACACACTCAAACCATTGTAACTTGTCCTCGGGTGTTAATTTACGGATAGGAGATAAAACTGGGCTTAAAGTCATCATTTACTGTGGTTTTATTTTTTTTCCTTCTGCTCCATAATAAGAGAATTTATCTCCTCGTTTCTTCGTTTCACTCTCTCGTCTACTGTGTTTGATCTGAAACCAGTATATTTTTGCGCATATCCTTCAGCTGTTCAGCCAACCACGTACGGGTCCTTTACCGCACACATTTAAATTTAAATTTTGGCGTTAGTACTTAATAAAAAATTTAATTTCCAATTGATTTTCGGTTTCGATTAAGTTCTAAGGTCCAATACGTTTTTCTTTTCTTTTCTTTTTTTTTTTCAATTCGGGAAACTAGATAAAACCAACTATATCGCGCCTTGTGTAAAGGCAATTTTGGAAATCTGTGATGCCTGTTTGCTAGCATTCGCGTACTTTTTTAACTCTCCCGAACCACTAGTCCTGTTGCGCACAGATCTGAATTGAAATTACCTTCCAATAAGGCAAACGTTTAACTCACAACTGATTTTTTAGATAAAATTCTAAGGATCATACGTTTTTGTCAATAGGAAAGTATCATTAAAACCAACTATAACGCGCCTTATGTAAAGGAAAGTTTGGAAATGTGCGCAGCCTATTCGCTAACCTTAGTGTATTTTATAGCCTCGATGAATTCAGTAAAAAAAAATCAAAATAAAAACACTGTACTGTAGCAATAAACCGTCCCGAAATCTTAACCTAATATCTCCCTTTTTACCACAATCCGCAAATCGAACAAAAGGAAAAAACTTCGAGAAGAAATCTTTTAAACTCTTCGGGAAACAAAAGATACGCTTTCATATTTAAATATTACTGAATATACTCACCTTGTTAAGAAAACGATTTTTTTTGCTTGGACTAAGCTTGAAATATTATTCCAAGTGTAACCGCCAAAATAAAGGCACTTTTAGTTGGCTAACCGCTCGATATCGGGTATTCTACTGTTGTGACACATGCTGTAGGCCCCATCCTAACACGTGTGAAACATCTGTTACTATCTGGCAACACGCTGTTTTGAATATTTATATGAACAATGATTTCCGACCTACCCCTATAAACACGTGTTTACGTCGATTGGATGGCTCTGTATTGTGTAACAAAAATAAAAGCTATTGTAGGTTGAGATTTACATAATCGCTTTTGAGGCTTTTACCGATTATATTACATTGAAAGTTCTCTCTTTGATTTCGACATTAACTTGGTTCATTTTCTTTACACTTTAGTGTCCGTTTAATCTCTGGTCTGCAGCGAAGTTTACAACTGCAAATACGCTAACTGTAAGTCTATTGTTTTCAACTCTGACCGCTCTCCGATTTCATTGTAAGGCTCTGTGGAGTAGTTAATCGATTCACGCGCGTATTGATAGTTCGTGGCAAAACATCAAAATTAAACAGCCATAGTGATACAACACCATTGTGAGAAGAGACCAATCAAAAGTTTCGCCATTCTCGAAACGACACAATTATATGAAAACAGCAGAAAACTTTCCACCTGGAGGAGTAACATATTCGGAAGTGCTTCTCATTCGTGAAATGGAAATCAAAAGCTATTGTAGCTGGAAGACAACTCAAGCTGTAAGGATATTAACCCAAGTTAAAGTTCAGCCGTCATCGCACTGCATCAGTTAGTGCACTACTGTATAATAATAAAACAATTTAACCCTTTCACTCCCAGGGTTGACCAGCATTTAAATTCTCTTTTCAATTTTAGTATGCTGTCAAGCAGAGAGGTTATGAGAATTAAGAAAATAATCAATTAGTTGATAAGGTCTTGATATAACACCAAATTTTCAGGAATAGTAAACAAAGAAATGTATGATAGTTGGTGAGGAGAATTAGCTTTCGGATCTTGGGAGTAAGGGGGCTAAATTCACAGCCGAACTCGGATAATTTGAAATCGACGTAGTACATGACTTTCGAAAACCATCCCCAATTTTCATGTTTTACTTACGCCCTCTTTAATAACTGAGGGCGTGTTCCCATTGAGTTTCGTACGCTTGCCTGTATTTTGTACAACTAATCAATCAATTGTTCACAAATATTACCCATTGTTTGAAGCCTCCTGTCCACGTGTTTGATTTATGTGACATTTCAGTTTAAGATCAAAAAGTATATTCTCTGTACATTCAGGTTAAGGGTCTGAGACACAAGTATGACATCACATGTCACCGACGTGTAACGACGGGCTTGATTTTACCGCAATGTTCTGAGATGACAGTGATAAATAACGCAATGCTAACTAGGGAGTTCAAATTACAGAAAGCGATACCTCAATAAAGTTCCATCATTTAGACTATTTGCGGCGCCATTTTTCTAATCAATTTACTGATTAGTAAATTTTTTTTTTAATGATCGCGAATTTTTTTATTCATAATTTTTATTTCTTTTCTTTATTATTATTTTCAGAAGTATATTCGCACCAGAGCAACTTCCTCACACAGCTTCTGAAAGCTGGAAGAAGGCTACCGAGATTCGTGAATAAATCATTTGTGAAACTTTTACTTCAGTCAACTAGACCTCCCATTTGAAAGCTATAAAAGTTTGTTTTTATATCCGGCCTTCCTCTCAGACCATCCCTCTAAAATAAGTTTCACTTCCCCGGGTTGAAAATTAAGACTATTAGCAAGCGAGGAACATAACAAAAACTGGCGGAAAATTGCTCGGGAAAATGAATAATCTATACCATACAAAGTAAACTCCAGAAAAACGGCCGAATACGTAGGACAACATAGAAAGGCAAATTGTGGCTAACATACATACTATGGCAAGCCGTTGCTGCCAAAAGCCTATCGAGTTGTAAAGCCTGGTCCAAATGTCTTTCAAAATCATCGAGTTAGAAAAGTTACATGGTCAGTTTTGAAATTGCATGGTCGAGTTCTGGAGAACCATGGTTGAGTTGCATTTTGAAATTTTGAGTTCTCGCTAGCGAGTTTTTATATTCTCGCTAGCGAGTTTTCAATTTCTCGCTAGCGAGATTTTAAATTCTCGCTAGCGAGTTTTCAATTTCTCGCTGGCGAGTTGTCAATTTCTCGCGAGATTTTCACAATCGTGCGCAAGCGCAATATGCGGACAGATGTTGTAGACGGTGGCGGAAGCTTTAGACCATACATAGATGGAAGTTGAAGGTCGCGAATGGAAGCCGTAAATTTTGCAATTTTGAACTGTTGTTTTCTTTGAGGGCTCGAACTGGCGGGTTCAAGTGTACCGATATTTCATTGACCCAAAGAACATGATGCAAACAAGACGCTCAGTGAGCGTTAACTCGGTACACTTTGGACACCTTGTGAAGTGCAGAAGTCGAACGCACGCTTTCTGATTCTCGGAAACAATCCGTATGAAAAATGAAAATGGTTTGCTTTTGGGTTCGCTCAATGCATCTTTGTTTTTTGTACGAGGGAATCACGTAAAACTGTTTTCGGAGTTGGCTATGCGAAAATAATGTCACTGGCTCCCACTTGAATTACTTTTATAATTCAGCCTCGCTGTAGTTATTTGAAATCGTGGTATCGTTTCATGACTGTAACTAATTTGGGTCGACCTAAACTGTAATTAAGCTCGGCTCAGGAGAAGTACAGTTTCTGACCCGCGCTTTAATACGGATCGAAAGTAATTTTAAACTGATGAAATGAACTACTTGTGAAATGAACTACTGTACAAGCCAGACTACGTGGCGCCAGCACGTGACAAGAAAAAGATCATTATCAAAATTTGCCATTAAGTCAAGCATTATTTGTGATGCAGGAAGCACAACAAAGTTCATCAGTGTTGGCATCGTTCAACTATTATGACTATTATAAATTTACAGTGGCTTAACATAATTTTTCCTAGGTTTTGAAGGAAAAAAAGAAGGTGCATTAAATGTCCTTTCGTGACATGCGATGCTGAACACGTCTAGATCCTGAAGACTTTCATTGTTTTTTACAGTGCAAGATATGCAAAATTACTGAATCACAACTAAATTCCAGCCGACAAAGAATATTTGTGTCACTTTGTCGAAAGAAATCGACAAACTGCTCTGCCTAACTATTTCACCTCATGTTGCAAACCTGTATTGAAATCGCATCAGACTACAGCAGCAATGAATACTCGAATGCATGCACTTAGCCACTACGTGAATGAGCTGGCTTCAAGGGCCCTTTGATCAATTTTCGAACCAATAGTCGGTTTTAGCGTACGTCTACTTCTGCACTTCGCAAGGTGTTGAACGTGTCCCAGGTAGAAGCTCATAGAGCGTCTTGTTTGCATTATGTTCTTTGGCTTAATGAAATATCGGTACACTTAAATCCCGCCAGTTCGAGCCCTCAAAGAAAACAACAGTTCAAAATTGCGAAATTTACGGCTTCCATTCGCGGCCTTCAACTTCCCTCTATGGTCTAAAGTTTCCTCCACCGTCTAGAACATCCGTCCGCATATTCCGCTTGCGCACGATTGAGAAAAACTCGCTAGCGAGAAATTGAAAACTCGCTAGCGAGAAATTGAAAACTCGCTAGCGAGAAATTAAAAACTCGCTAGCGAAAAATTAAAAACTCGCTAGCGAGAAATTGAAAACTCGCTAGCGAGAATATAAAAACTCGCTAGCGAGAACTCAAACTTTCAAAATGCAACTCAACCATGGTTCTCCAGAACTCGACCATGCAATTCCAAAACTGACCATGTAACTTTTCTAACTCGATGATATTGAAAGACATTTGGACCAGGATTTACAACTCGATAGGCTTTTGGCAGCAACTAACCATAGTTAGTAGAACTGGTTCGAAATTTCATCTTAATTAACTGGTGATACTCACTGGTGAAGTCCATTTAGACAGACATTGAGTACAAAAAGACTCGTGAGGGCTAATTATCCCTGCGTTTGATTGTTTCTTTAGTTATGTACAGTCCGTACAGTGAATCAGTGTATGTGTATGGAAACTCTTTGCCCCTAAACAACGAGAACAAAGCCACCTGATAAGCTTTGGCTATTAATGAAAAGATAAGATCTGGTTGTAAAGAACGCCTGTATGAAAGAATGCCTTGTCCCCATAGATTAAATGGATAATAATGTTCTGAATATTAAATAAATACATCCGCGAATCACATTTGTTGTAACACCCGTGGGAATACAATTTATCAGTACAAAAAGAACAGAAAACTATACTTCGTTCTACAATTTGAAAGTGAACTTCTCTCTATCTACGACCTTAACATCCTTCAACTATTTGACTTTAGTCAAAGACAGTGGTATTTGGTATAGCTCTTTCAGTTTACGGTTCAGTTTGTAAAAGATTCTGACGGCACTCATTTCAGTGTCTTAATTCAATGTCAAAGAGTTACTAAACACCCGGTTAAACAGCTACTAATTAGCGACCAGTTGTTGTCACGTACTCGTTTTCTGAACAGATAGGCCGGAACCTTTTTTTTTAAAAGTTGCAACCTTTATCACTGGCCACCTCAACAAATATACATACGTGCGTATTTTGCGAAGATGGAATCGTCGTATCAAAGTCAACAAACAACCAGCGCTTCACTGAGTCAACGAAACACACTGTGTACGAATTGCAACGATTTGAGTCAACCTGTGAAAGAATGACTTGGACAATTGTAACAAGTCTTAAAAATAACTAGAATAACTTAATCAGTTGGCTTTATGCAGGATTCTTTTACGCTCCCGACTTCTTTAGTTCTTTTGTCTGCATTGTTTTTAGCTATTCTCTAATGAGCTTTCGTTTAAATGAACAACTAAATTCCCTGGGGTTCTTTGCGTCAGTGTTTCCCAAACTGTCTCTCCGGTTGGGCTCGATCAAGACTGCGAGTTGTCTTTAATTTCGGCGATGGATTGTGGGGCGGAAGAGAAGACACGCGCGCGCGAAATTGTGAGAAGACGTGACGCGAGCTCCTCGCAATTTCGCGCGCGCGAGTCTTCTCCCGCCCCATAATCCATCGCCAGAATTAGAGACTAGACTCGATCACCAGCCGCTGTTCGGGAAATGAGCCCGCACTCCTCCCCTAGCTCGGCCCTCTGGGAGGAACAAAGACCGTACTCTGGAGAGCAGCGGAAGTCGAGCCTAACTCCTTGAATGTCGGCGGTTATACTGCAGAGCTTGGTTTGGCGAGGCTGTTCATTAATGCTAAGGAGAAGAAGGCGCCAAGCCTATGTTACCCGGTTATTTAGTAAAATCCCGTTTTATTTAGAATATTCCACTTTCCCCAACATTCTCTGGAGATATGTCAGACCAGGAGCCCATAATATTCATGGGCTCCTGGTCAGACTAGATAAAAATTCGGTTCTAGAATAAACTCTTTCCAAGATTAGACCTGATCAGGTGTGCATTTTTTCAAGGTCTAAGATAATTTTTTCAGATCTAAGTCCAGCTTGTCAACAAAGAGTGTTATATAATACAAGTCTCTGGCTACGCAATCGGAGTAAATTAACAATTAACCTAATTCAAAACTTTTTCCCTCCAATCGAAACCAAAAGAAAGGCTGGACAAGCCGCCATTGATTTTCGTTCAAGATTGACTGAATCTAAGTGATTAGTTAATCTGGGTTATATTTATAGTAGCGGAAATAAATTACCAACTTTTGAGTCTGAAGAACTTTTTTTTAGCGAAGTCAGTTAAGTAGACACTGTTTTAGCTGTTTGGTTTGATTTGATTTGATTTGTTCAGGAGTGCCTTGTGGCTGTATTACTTTTTGTCTGTCGCCGGGTATTTCAAGGAATTTTCGCAAGCACTCACATTTACACTCTTGGCAATACACGATGAAAAGGGGGTTTTTGAGTGGGTGATTCAAAGTCAAGTAAAGAAACTACTTTCCAGTTTAGACTATCCGGAAAAGTTAATCACTTTGTGTCTGAATAGTCTCTGCATTATAACCATGTTTTAACGAACTCACTAACTTGATAATCCAAAACTCAACAAAGAATAATCGACGGATGACCAAACGGACCTCACCACTTAACAAGACACGAAGCGTTTACCTCGTGGAAAAATCTGTGACATGTGTGCAACTCGATCAGTAATGAGTGACCAAATCTTACTGAGGACCGTGGAACGCTCTGTTAAACCCGTGCCACTCCAGCTTTCAATAGTTTAATGTGGCTCTATTAGCTTCAATTCTTTTTCAACTCTCTGTGTCTGAAAGCTATCGGGAAATACCTATCGAGAAATACCGTAAAAGCTCTATTAAGCACCCGGGGGACTTATTTAATTTCAGGCCTTATTGGCGGGGGCTTATTAGAAAGGAGGGCTTAATATGGGAGGGGGCCTTATTTGAAATCTCAAACTCGCCGTTTTCGTCTTACAATAGTTTTTGTACCAAACTCAAACAACTGCAGTGAAACTCGATTAATAAAGAGCAACAAAGAGTATTATGTGCAATGAAAACGTCAAGCTTGTGGGATGTGGCTGGAGTGACAAGGATACTTCACAAATTAATGTGATCAAGTAAGCTGAAGCCACTCTAAAGGGCACTAAGGCCACAAGGTAGCGCGCATTACCCCGTAAATGTACCAAAGCAAAGATTGAACCCAAGCATTAGCAGCCATGGACAGCTGTTTCGGCCTTGTTAGGCCTCATCAGCATGGCATAGCTAATGCTCAGGCTCAAGTACCCACATATCAATAAAACAAGCAATGAAAACGTAAAGCTTGTGGGATGTGGCTGGAGTGACAAGGATACTTCACAAATTAATGTGATCAAGTAAGCTGAAGCCACTCTAAAGGGCACTAAGGCCACAAGGTAGTGGGCATTACCCCTTAAATCTACCAAAGCAAAGATTGAGCCCAAGCATTAGCAGCCATGGACAGCTGTTTCGGCCTTGTTAGGCCTCATCAGCATGGCATAGCTATTATGTGTTTGAGTGTGTATTTGTTTAAAAATAATCCAACTGGGCTGCATGAAGTGGATTACAATTGTTACACAATTGAATTTGTCGGATGTTCTTTAATATCTCTTTTTCGTGTTAAACATTCCTATGTTCTGCTTCACGAGGCGGCTTAGCTTATATCAAACGCAAGTAACATTGCATTCTAGTAAAATGACGCCCATGACAACAGTTCTAGGGCGAGTGTTAAATACACATTTTGCTGTGCCAACGGTAACAGCACTTATGCTAGCTTGATTGTCTTTTTCTCTTCTTATACTTTTGCTGGGGAACGTTACGTCAGAGCATACGTATACTTACAATGGAGCACTCGTTCGAAAACCTACAGGGGCACCAATCAGACCACACCTACCCAGAGGGATATTCTTCGAGAGTATTCGGCTTGTAGATTTCTACGGGAATTAATAGAAGTGCTTTGAAAATAATTACTGCGGGCTGTAAAACAGATAAAAACTGCTTGACAAATCCGTTTTGACAGCAACGTTTTCTTGGTCTTGTAACGATATAAACATTGAACAAGGTATGATATTAATAAGAGAGGCCCGCCCGGGTAGTTCACGCTACAAACTCTTTTTCCCCCCTGCCTAACATGAGGGCTTGATTGTGGTGAGTTATTGTGATCACACAAGGGCCTTCTTCCCAGGGCTCTCCATCAACTTGAACCGGGAGGGACCTGGTGTCCTTCAGGGTTAGCTGTGGAGAGATGAACAGTTATAAGTGACAAAAGGAGGAGCAGGGTCGGCGTAGTGGTGAGAGCGCTCGCGGACTCGGCGTCATAAGTGGGCTGAGTTTTTTAGTTCTCTACTCTGCTCCGAGAGGTTTTTCTCCGGGTACTCTGGTTTTCCCCTCTCCCCAAAAACCAACATTTGGTTTGATTTATCTAGAGTTGATTTGATTTAGCTCCCCAATTAGTAGAGCATCTGTGCTCGGCTAAATAGATTTGAGACTTAAATAAAGTGATGATGATAATTCCAATTCGATCTGGAACGCACGGCCACATGTTGAACGAACTCTCAGCTCCTAAGGTGGATCGTGGGTAAACAAATTACATTTACATTAATTTACATACATTTACATTTTTTATATAACATTAAGGAAGAGGGTAGGGGCAGGAGGGGAGGTGTCCCTCCTGGTTTTGGCATTATTTTTTGATCCACATAATGGATATACAGTATGGGATACATTCTTCTCACTGACAATATCTTATTCATGACAGGCCATTGTTTGCGTGCCCACCACAAAAAATATTTTTGCTTGAGAAATGCTAAGGTTTGTAGGTCCCAACGGCTACTCCCTACCCAAGCTTTTCTCAGAAATGCCAGGACTAGATCGCTGAAAAAGAACTCGGGTTTGCACCTTACCTTAATGGACCTGGCCTGACCAAGACGGAGTGGGTCAGCCATATTGACTTGTAGTCTAGCTATATGAAGGGCAGAATAAAGACCAGCAACTTCCAACACTCCATCATTAATGCTGCAAGGGAAATTGAAGTTGGGAGAACTTACTTGACGGTGATGGTAATGGATTAATATACCGCACATATCACATAGTTTCATGGCAGTTTACAATACTTCTCTAGGGTGAGATCGGACGTCAGCCTGATTATAAAGCAAAGACAATTTCTGATGGCTCAAACTCTTCCACAGAAGTCAAAAGGTTAAGGAGAAGACACTGAGGCACATAATTGAAAAAGACAGCCCAAGCTGTTTCGCTTTTAGCCTTATCAGCTCTCTTCTCTTTTGCGTTTTGTAAACCGACTTGATAATACTTCTCGGGCCCAAAATGTTTTCCGGAGTTTTGAGAAATGCACACCTGGGCCCGGTTGTTCAAAAGCCGATTAACCCTAATCCAAGATTAAGAATTAACCAAGGAGTTTATTTCTCTATACACAAACGTTGTTCAACGCTGATATTCTGCAGAATTTTAGATAAGAGGACGTCAATACTGAAAAGCAAAAAGCACCAAAAGAAACTTTCATCCAAAACTTAAAAACTGCAACCAAAGTTTACGCTAATCCTGGATTAAGTTAATCGGCTTTCGAACAACCCGGCCCTGGTCTTTAGGGAACATGGATAAAGTACCGGTAAGCAGACTTACCTGGGTGGAGCAGATTCTTCATTATCACCATTGAGCCACAATTCGCAGCCTCCACACCAGCTGTTGATATTTAGAAAAACAATTCCCTCCAGCTCAGGCAACTCCACTTTCCTTCCATCCATTTCAAGCTAAAGAAAAAAAACGTACATGTGTTTGTTTGTTTTTTTATGGAATATCAATTCATACATACTATACATAGAGAAAGTCTATTCAAGTTTCTGTTTTTGCAAGAAAGGCTCACAAAACAGTACACTGCAATTAAATCAGTCATAGCCACTGGCCTTTATTTCCCTAACTGGTCATGAAGTTGGCTTATTTGTGATGCCAGATTTGCCAGACTTGTCTAAGACATGCTAATGAAGCCATCTACTGCTACTGCTGTCACTGCTACTCCTGCTTCTCCCACTAGTGCTACATGTACTGCTAATTCTCCTACTGCTGCTGCTGTTGCTGATACTGCTACTGCAACTGTTAGTCTGTTAGTGATGCTGCTACCATTACTGTTATCAACACAACTACTATGACCAATATGACGATGGTGACAACGACGATGGTTACATCAACAATGATGACTGCTGCTGCAACTACTACTAATACTAAAACTAAATACATACAATTTAACTATTCACAGCCTGCCAATAACAGTGATACATATCTGAACTCTACCTCGACGAGCTCATGAAGGTCCTTACAGTCTTGCTCCAGTACATCTCTTGCACCATACAATCCATACACTGCCTAAAATGAAGTAGAAATGTTTGTTATCACCCGTGGATAACTGTTTAAAATTAAATAAAATGAATGGTTTCTAAAGTTATTTCCTAAGTATGTAAAGCACAATAGTAAAGCATCCAAACAAGTAATCAGTAGTTCATAGGTTTGACTCTTGTTCGAACTCAGATTTTCTTTTCCCGCATATGCCTAAGTAACTGCCAGAAGAAAAATGATCCTAAGTATGTTTACTGGGCACTCCCTAATTTGTGAAGTTGGCAGGGATTCTAGCTATTGTAGTGAAGTAGTGAAATCAATATTCTATTTTCATCAGTGCAGCCGGGGTCTAACTAGAAAATGATGGGCAAAAATACCCAGCTCCCAGCTTTAAATGACAGCCCTGCATTTAAGTAGTGCTCATTAATGACTCACATTATGTTTAGAAGCTTTCACGTTTACCAACAGAACAATTTATGTTATGCAAGGGAGAGGTGAACAATAGAACAACACTTTATTTGCAACAACAACAACAACGTTTGACAGATAAAAA
This sequence comes from Pachyseris speciosa, assembly GCA_016490735.1. NCBI lineage: Eukaryota > Metazoa > Cnidaria > Anthozoa > Scleractinia > Pachyseridae > Pachyseris > Pachyseris speciosa. Next base: position 578,554 of record JAEMWC010000407.1, read on the forward strand.
GTACCCACCCGAAGGTAGCAAAGGCTAGGCAAGTCGGGCGGGTCAAAAGGATGTTAAAAATGCAGAAGGAAAATAACACAAATTACAAAAATTAATTAAAAATAATTCAAGTACAGAACAATTCAAGCAACCAACAGCATTACCTTATTAATAATGCGGCTTGTAAATAAAGATGGCTGACTTTCTCGATGAAGGTGAAAGTTCAGAACAACTTTTGCATCACAGCCGACAGAAAAGTAATTATTCATCCAAAATGCCTACAGGAAAAAATAAAACATGTTTACCATTCGAAACTTTCCCCCCTTCCTTTGTTGGCCCGGAACCTACAACATGACATACAAATAACTGCCTACAAATAATGGTCTGCTTGTGTGAATTACCGTCCAACTGTGATTCTGCTGCAAATAATATTCCACTCATGCGTAGTTGTGTCCACAAGTCTGTGCTCTTCAAATTCAGTAAAAAATGGCAGAGCGTTTCACAGTCTTCAGAAAAATATTTATGAAAAACAAGCTTGGTGATCGAATAATAAGACTTATTGAACTCGGTTTTTGCAAAATAATTTTTTGTGATTAGCAAGTGTCTCACAGATCAATTACTTGCCTCAGCCAAATTGATCTGCTCCCCACTGACAATAATTTATTAATCATGATATTTTGCTCAACCTTGTCCTGGTTATTTACTTTGTCTGTTTGATACAATATGCCCAACATGAAGTTCCATTAGGGTAACACTGAAATATTAAAACCCCGAGAAAAGTGTTTAAAATGAGGAGGCACAACTGATGAAGATAAGCTAAAAATGCAAAACACCTTTCTCCTTCTTCTTACATCGAAGTATCTCCTGTTACTCTCTATAGTTATTTTCCACCTGTGGGGAAACACAAATTGCAAATAATATTATTATCTGATATTTTATGGTTTGTTAGAAATTAAATTATAAAAAAATATAATAATCTATAATGATTATAATAATTATACAATGATTTATAACAATGAAGTATAATTATCAAACGTGGAAACTGTTACATTATTATTACACTTGTACATGTCAGGATTACATTATCAAACAAGGTTTTTATTAACCCATTGGCTACCGGCAGTTTTTACATTTTCGGAGTGATTTTCCACCTATAAACGATGAATAGCAATTCATGACTCTTTATTTGAACTACCAGGGAAAAGTGGTGCTGTCCTAAGCCACTGGAGGCTCAAGGTTTCTGAAAACGTCATTTTGACGTAGCTATTTTTTATCTGTGAAGCGACAACAATGGCCCAAGTTAGGTTTGCTTGCGATTTCTGCTAAATTTACAGCCATTTTTCATCTTTAGTGGCTGCCTGATGAGCATCATTAAGCATGACGGTAGCTAAGAGTCCACTTTCTCAAAGAATCGAGCAAGGTGATGTACTTTGTTGTTGAATTTGGCTTGTTACTCAAAGAACTGGGAATTTGGCTGGTCAAACACTTAGTACCTTTGGGACTCGACTATTGATGAATTTCTCGACCTACCGCCACATATTTTGGAATTTCTGAGTACTGAAGATGACCACAAGCAGGAATTTTTGGCAGTAGGTCGGAGTGGCTGTAGACTTAGTTTATATGTGAAAGAATTGGGAGAAGGAACGGGTGCTGTCAAAAATTCTCGTCATTTCCCAGCATGCAGTGTGGTCTAGATGTTGAAAATGGCAGAAAGGCCCAAATGCACTGGAACAAAAGGCTGTATCTACGCTCGGGAGAAGAATATGAACAAAAAAAGTCATTTCTAAGCTAGAAAAAGGACTGAATTTCGTTATGATGGTTGAAGTTTGGTTTTTTCGGCGATGATTTCCTTAAAAAACATGAAGGCAAAAAGGGGCATTTTTGTCGTTTCTCTTTGACGTTAAAAACGGTCAGTTTCGTTCTTGTCCAAACTCAAAAGGCCATATTTGGTAAAAATCGCTACATTTCTTGCATTTATTGGATATCCAAATTTAAAGGGCATTCCATTTTGTGCTCACAACTAACAGTTAAGGCAATATTTGTGCGATTGAGAAAGTTGCAATGTTTTGAAGCATGGGAGTTTTTTACGGCCGGTTTTGGCCTGCACGGGTGCCAATGGGTTAATATTTTGAAGTACAGTAGGTCAATAATGGTGGGGTTTTTTTTATGACATTCTCTTTTTTTATCTTTTCATACTATAGACTGTTTATCAGTGCACAGATGCCAGCTTCAATTAAAAGCCCTGCTCACAGTATCATGTTTGATGAAGGTAAGAAATGGCTTAAAACTGCAACCTTGTACTAAGCAGTCCAGTGCTCTACCAACTGAGCAAACCGGGCAGTGGTTACATCACATTCACCCACTGCCACCCATGGCCAATCAAGGACTCCAGCTGACATCTGGTACACCACCGTCTGGACCGCCAAGACTGAATCAACTCCTGCAAATTGGCAAGTTTCTCAGCTGGGAGACGGGCGGACTGTTCAATAGAGTCTAATTCAATGCCCAAAACTACCAAGCGAGTAACAGGGCCAATGCATTTGCCAGGATGAAGAGGGAGGCCAAGTGACCGGCAGACAGCTAGCGAGGTCTGTAAGTTTTGGGCACACTGATTCGAGCCAGCAGGACCTGCCGTAAGGAAGTCATCGAGGTAATGCATCAGGTCAGCAACATTATACCTAATGAGAATTATCCATTCCACCCTATCAGCCACTGAATTAAAAATATAAGGGGCCGAGCGGAGACCGAAAGGGAGGGCTAAATCAACAAAGAACTGGCCGCGCCACTTCATCCCCAGGAGATACCGATCGTCCGGATGCACTGCAATGTTGCGGTAGGCAACCTCGACATCAAACTTTGCCATTAAAGCCCCAGGTCCATGTTTTAAAACCATGCAGATAATCTGGTCAAGTTTAATGTAATGCATGGAAAACTCGTCAGGATCGATACCGTCATTTACACTAGACCCCTGGGGGATGATAAATCCACAATAAGGCGCCACTTAGCAGGTTGACCTTTTTTGGGGATAACCCCAAAACTGCTAACATGTAGGTTAGGCAAGGGGGATGAAGCGAAAGGGCCTGCGACCCGAAATCGAGCCACCTCGTTGGCCAGATATTCGTCAATGATATGGGGGTTCTGGAAGGCTGAAGGTTTATTCCTCTTGGCGGCTCTGAGTCTGCGAGCAGGTTGGAAGCCCAGACGAAAACCGTGCTCAAGGCCTTCAAGAACATAAGTCACTGCTTGGCGATCCGGGTGCTCAGCCAAGTCCAGGGAAAACTGCGGGACATTTAGCGGGGAAACCACAGACACGGGGTGAAAGGTGGGACACCCTGAGAACAGTAAGATCAGACAGGAACAACGCTTGACAGTGGACGACAGTCCCAATTTTTTAATATGAAAACACGAGCTAAGGCCTAAACGAGGCTGGATACTCTACCAAACTACGCCTAGTGTTAATGCTGGGAACAAACATCAGAGTCGAGACCTAGTTTGACGGCAGAGACCTGGCACAACAAACTCTAATGGTGACGAAATACTACCACGTAAACCACCCAGAGAAAAAGAAAAACCAACAAAAAGGGGAGGGAGGGGGGGGGGGGCGCAGATATGCCGCGCTACGAGTCAATGACGAAATTAGACGATACATAAAATATGTAAGTAACAACTATTCAATAGTCACGTGAAAACTTAACTAGCGAGCGTAAAAACAACGAGAAAGCAACGTCACCAAAAAATCTCGGAAGCCACGAGGGCAAGTCAACTGCGGCGAGCCTTGGCTTGAGACCCTGACCCAGAAGCGCTTGGGAACGACTGCGACGTTTCGTACGGTCCCCGCCATCCTTGGAAGACTGGTTGGTGCATGAAGAAGCCCGATGAGCGCCTAAACAAACACTGCACCGATGTGCATAACGGCAAAACGAGAACGGGGCAGTGCAACGCCCCTTGTTCCATGATTTGCAGAGGATGGTTGAGGACGATGAACCCGGGGGCTTGGGCGACTCATTTGAGGTGGGCAGCGACGAACCACGGACCAACGAGCCAGCTGCATGGAAGTTGAAGAGCTGGACATTCATGGATGACCAATCTGTGAGGCGAGTAGCGGCAGCGTGCTCACGGAACGCTTGGTCGTAAGCAAGCCAGACTCTACCAGAAAAATGGCGATAAGTCCGCAGAATCAACAGCTGATACTGCATTAAATCTTTCCAGCGATGGGGGAAACTGGAGATCAGAATCAACAAGAAGATGGCGAAGGCCTCCATCCAAGAGGCGATATCTTTGATACGACGACGCTGCTTCTTGGGCTGAGAAGTCAACACGAGACGGCCGTCCAATAGCAACTGCGGTTCCGGATCCTTCTGCACCAGATTAACCGCCAACAGTTCGCTCAAATCGAAGTACTTTCCGGCCACGATTTGAGAAACAAGCTTGGCCGGCACAGGCGAAAACCCAGGGCCAACGACGAACGGTTGATCCACAACAGACAAAGCATGCACAGCAGGACGATCTGCGACATCGCGAGTCGCACCGGGCAGCAAATTGTACGCGCTCGCCGAGCTGAAAGCGGACATCGACGGATTGGCAAACGTCGAAACAAAGGAAGGCACAACAGGAGACATAGACTGAATAGGCCTACCTGGATGCGAGGGCCCGGCAACTCCAGCACCAGCGGTCAAAAAGGCGTGCGTTGAGTTGGACAGCAAAGGAGGAACGCCCCCTGAACAAGCACTCGCCGCGGTCGAGGGAACCGATGGGCTCGAAACACTTGGTATCGGCGGTGTAGATGCCAGCGACGAGGGAGGATTGTCAGCACGTTCAGCAGCCAAAGCAGCCCGAACTGTTTGGGTGATCAGCGACACGATCGCCGGAGAAATTCCAGCCTCTCCACTAGAATCCACGGCAAGCAAGCCTTCGAGCGAGCCACCAGACCGCGAAGTCGAAGGAACGTTCACAACATCATCGTCGCCTGTTGATGGCGTAGACATAAGAGGAGCCGTTTGCAGGCTGTTATTCGTTGCACGAGAGCCCATCACAGAACGGTAGGCAAACTACAAAGGCAAGTAAAGCGAGCGAAGGAACGAGCAAATAAACTCCGAGAACTATCCCGTAGCGAAAGCAAACGTAGAATGACTTGACATCTGAAGCCGAACTGTAAACCACGCTTGGACCCCTGCGTAAAGCCCCAGGCCACCCCGCACCAAAGCCCAGGGAGCGACCGCTGGCCAGCATTGTTTCGCGTTTAACTTAGCCTAAATTCCATTTAGCCACATTTAATTAACCCAAATATGTGATCCACAAGTCAAAAGAAAAATGCCCAAGCTCTGTTATCAGACATCCTCACCTGTCTAGTGGGGTCACTCTGGCTGTCATAACAGAAGTTAGTATTTCACTGACATCCTCCTCTCCCGTATAACCACTGCCCCATCCCAAAACACGCGCCAGGTCATTACCAGTACCCAGTGGAAGGATGGCAATGTGTGGAGGAAGCTATGGAGAAAACATCCAGTATTAAGAATCCAAGATATCAGCCACACCTTTCAAGATTATTTTTCTTGTAAGGTGCGGCCTGTAGTAACAACTTTCTACACCAGAATGACTTCTTTCCCTTGAGCCTAATAATTTTTTCATGGGAAGAAAAGATGTGAATAGTGTAATGGGTAGGGGGAAGGACACTTTCCACAGAGCCAGTAAAGAAATTAAAATATACAAAAGTCAATGAATTTACCAACCTTAATCTTGACTTTATCTAGGGCACCAAGAACCCATCCAACACTGCCATCACCACCACAGATAAGAATGCGAGTTCTATGATTAGGCAGTAGCTTACAGAACTCCAATGCAGATTCAGGGGGAACCTCATGGAGGTCTACAACCTAAACATTCAGACAAGAAAAGTAATAATAGTAAATTTATGAATGAGTTTTGAATGCTGACAGTGAGATTCAGTATAGTTCGCAAATACACATGCATGACTGCCATACATGTACATGTACTACTGTATTTCCTTGAAATGCCCATGCTCAAATAAGTGCCCTCCCCCGGAATGAGCACTCACCCCTTCAGCCAAAATAGCAAATAAGTGCCCCCCCCCCCCCCCCCCACTCCTCCCCATCATTTTCTTAAATAGTAGAGATACAAGGTAAACTATCAGTACAGTTAGTAATAGTTTATTTAACCATGTAAAACACCAAGGAGCCGGGGACTCGTTATAACGTGTACGTGAACTAAAAATACTACAGAAAGTATAAACAAAGTAATAATAATAATAATAATAATAAAAATTCGTACACTATTTACAAAATAAAATTAATCAATAAAATCTAAAAATATTCTATAAATTATTAACTATCTATCAATATAAATATTCTGTAAATTTTAATTTAAAAGTTATAAAAATCTATTGGCCCATATTGGCCCGTAGGGCGCGCTTAAAAGAAGGGAGGTCTCTTGCCTCCCTTACCTTGACTGGGATGCCATTCCATAATCTAGCCCAAATATATGAAAATGATTTATGTTGGTACTCTAAATTAAAAGGTGGCAACTTTAATCGAGTGCCACCACCGCGTAGATCATAGTTGACGTTTAAAACGTTGAATCGTTCGCTGAGGTAGCTTGGGCCCTGCCCATTCATACATCTATACAGAAGCACTAGGGCTTGAAATTGTCTTCTTGACTGTAATGATTGTAAATGTGCTATATTTAGAAGATGGCTATATTCCGTTGATTTTGACAAACCTAAAATGGTTCTCAGTATATAATGTGTCTTCTAGCTTGTTATTCAGCCCATCAGAGATGCCTAGCAATAAAGGGCTACAGTACTCTAAATGTGGCAATATGTACGCCTTATTAATTATAACCTTATCATAATAGTCTGAGGGATGAACTTGCGCACCCTGTGCAAAGCGTATGCTTTAGCGCAAGCCCTTTTCAGCTGCTCTGATATGTGTGGCTTGAAAGACAACTTGCTATCCAGGGTTACTCCCAGGATCTTTAGACTATCTGTTGTTTCGACATTGGTATTATCTAGATGAAAATCATAACGATACAAAGATGGTCCAACAGCCATGGCCTGGGTCTTACTCACATTTACACGTAAATAATTCTGTTGAAACCAATTTGATACAATCTCCAAGTCGGAATTAATTAAGTATTCAAGGACTAGAGGAGATGCATCAGAAGCGCATGCAGTCGTGTCATCTGCATATAGTCTAAGAGAAGTGTCTTTTACAAAGTAATTAAGATCGTTCATACATATAGGAGAACAGTCTATTTTCCGTAAGTCCTTTCCAGTTATTTCTATAATAATAATAATAATAATAATTATTATTATTATTATTATAATTATTATTATATAGGTTCTTATTAAGCGCATTCTGTATCTCAATGCGCTTTACATCACGATAAGAAAAAGGAAAAAAAAATAGAAAAACCTCTAGCCTATGTAACATGTTATACATCAAACATTGTAAACTTAAGCATAAAATCAATGGAAATTTTCCCAGTAAATAAAAATGTTTTAAGTTTTGTCTTGAATGTAGCAACACTTTCTGCATTTTTGACATTATTCTGGGATAGCTGGCTGTGCCAGGTGCCAGCTATCCCAGCTATCTAGAGTTACAGTTTGTTTTAAGAAACAGTTAATAAACCCCACCCTCGATTAAGTACCCTCCTTTGAATAAGCACCCCCTCTATTGGTCGAAATTTTAAATAAGTGCCTGGGGCTTCATTGAGGAAATACAGTAACCCTGTTCCAAAAACGGCAAACATGAATATAATTTGAGTCTCAAAATGAATACATAATTAATGTATGGGGCTGTGCCAGTGTGGAAATCATGCCACTATACCTGCACTGGGTTCAATATGCTTTTGAATGCCATCAATAGTCTTTCTCCTTCATTGTCTCCGCTCTTACAATTAGCAAACACAAGCAGTGGACTCCAGTTTTTAATCGGCGGTGGAGTAACTTGGCGTACAACAAATCTCTTTTTACTTCGCCAACTTTCTACTGTCAAACTGATGCAGTGTGGAGGCAAAATCAACGTTCTGTACTTTCCAAAATCGCACACGTTTGATTTGCTACGCAAACACTGATCGTGTGTTTTATCCTGACACCACAAGCATCTCAAATCACATAATCGAGGTTCCGTACCGCAATGAAAACCGCAGACACTACAGGTGCTACAAAGAGGCAAGTTACCCCGAACCCATTGATGATTCATGTAATTTCTCTTTGAAAGAACCAGCACTTTGCAAGCAAATTTTTTTGTCGCATCGTCGATGCATTCCTCGTGAACCGAGATCGCACAGTTCTCACAGTACCCTCCTCTAACTAAAGCACACTCGCAGAAGTGACAATAAGTGGGTTTATCGAGGATCTCTGTCATAAACCACCGATGGCCTTTGTGAGGATCCCCGACACGAAAACCGCGCTTCCACGTCAAACCAAGGAGCTTCGTGAGAACCCAGGAAAGAAAAATGACCATTCCACAGCACGCAAGAACTTGGAAGACGTCGCCTCGCCATTCTAAAATGCTTCCCATTGGTTTTCACCATATCCAAAGTGAGCTATCTGTATCATAGAGCAAATAGTTATTGTGCACACAACACCACTGCCTAACCGCCATGTTGGAAATATTGAAACTACCCATCACACCCCTCGGCGAGGCGAGACCGGGTACTAAAATGGCCGAGTAGGCTTGGGCAAAGGGTTTGGGTAAGGGTAGACAACAAGTTTCGCGCGAAATGCGAAGACGTGAAAATAGTAGCGAGAAACTGGCGTTATCATTTCTGCGAAAATGCCAAAACCTGTCAATTGTTGCGTACCTGGCTGCCTCAATAGCTTTAGAAAAGGTTCTGGGTTACAGTACTACAGAATCCCAAAGAATATGCATCTACGAAAGCAATACGTCCACCTAATCCGCAACAAAACACTACCACCTAATCCGCAACAAAACACTAAAGCTTTAGA
>JAEMWC010000407.1:592500-625000 GCA_016490735.1 Pachyseris speciosa
GCTTACAAAAATTTTTATTAGTGGCATATCTGGTATTATAACTATGAATATCAGTAGCATACTGAAAATAGTTTTCAAAGATGTTTGGTAGTGCTTTGCTATGCCAACGATGTGCAAATTTAAGTGCTTGCAATTTAAAGATAGAATTAACTGATAGGATATCTAATAGGTTCATAAAGGGAAATTAGCACTTTCAGTGTTCTTTCCATGAGTAGTGGCAAAAAATATTGTTCTTATAACTGTGTTTTGTTTTGTTTGTACTTTTTTGATTTGAGTTTTACACCCACTCCCCCATGCAAGAATAGCATAAGATATGTAGGGATTGACAAGACTATAATAAAGTTGTTTTAATTGGGCTAGAGACATATAATGCCTTAGTTTGCTAAAAATCCCAGTATTTCGGGCAATTCTAGAGCAGACGTATGCTATGTGGTGCTTCCATGAAAGCTTTTCATCAAGTAAGACACCTAAGTATTTAATATGATCTCTTTTTTCTATTAAGTCACTATTTCCTTCTTTATTTGGTAATTTAATATTTATGTTTCCTGATTTCTTGTTAGGGGATTTAACAGTCATGGAATTAGTTTTCTTAATATTATTTTATAGATAGCTTGTTTAGATCGCACCATTCTTTAATTTTAGCCAGCTCTTCATTAATTAGCTTTTCAAGATCGCGAATAGAAGGTGATGAGGCAAAAACATTAGTGTCATCAGCAAAGTCCTAAAGTTCAGTTCATCAGAGCAGTTAGAAATGTCATTTATATAGAGTAAGAATAAAAGAGGGCCAAGGGAACTACCCTGTGGTATAACACATTTCATAGTTTGTTTTGATGACTCAACACTATTAAGAGAAACATATTGTTGCCTATTAAACAAGTAATTTGTGAACCACTTTAAGGGTATACCCCTTATGCCATATGCCTCTAACTTTTTAAGCAAGATCTGATGGTTTACAGTATCAAAAGCCTTGGCGAAGTCTAGAAAGACTCCGCAAGTGTATAGGTTGTTGTCTATGGCTTTCTTCAAATTATCACTAATTTCTACTATCGCCTGTTCTGTTGATCGTCCTTTGCGGAAGCCAAACTGAAATTTGTTCAGAATATCATATTTTTCTAGATAAGTTAAAACTTGGGAGTAGACAAGCTTCTCAAAGATTTGCGCAAATGAGTAAAGTGTAGATATTGGGCGAAAGTTAGATGGGTCAGTTGCATCTCTGCCTTTTTCAATAGGGGTTACTCTCGATACCTTTAATATATCGGGCATTATCCCTTGAACAAGAGAAGAGTTAAACACTTCCGTCAGGGCTTCACTAATGTGGTCTACTGCCAATTTTATACATTTGTTAGGAATGTCAATTGAAGCTTTGTTGATTTTCAAGTTTTGTATCAGGTCTTTTACTTCTTGGACATTAATAGTACAGAACATAAAACTATTACTATACGATCTTGTGATATATTGAGTTGGATTAAGGTTACCATAGTCACCTATTTGTGCAGCCAAGCTTGGGCCCACATTAATAAAATGAGAGTTGAGATGCTCACATGTCTCTTTTATCGGTGTAGATCCATGTTTGATTATTATGATTATTATTAGGATATTATTAATTATTGGGCAACTCCGTCGTCGTCGTCGTCGTGCAGTCGCGCCCACGAGCAATACTGCTAGCCATTTTTACTGTGAGAAAAGCAGTTGACAGGTTTCTATAGGTATGGTGCTCCGCTTGGTGGCCCTTCGGGCCGCTGGAGCTCTGCTATGAACCCACAATTGACATGCTCCCAATGTCAGTGAGTCTCCTACGCAGCCGTCTTTTGTCTCGTCATGCAACGCTCCTCGCCGAGGAGCATTGCGTGACGAGACAAAGAACGGCTGAGAAGGAGACTAAACGTCAGTGGCTTCATAGCTCGGTTGGTTAGAGCATCGCTAGGTCACGGGTTGAAACCCCCTTGAAGTCCTGAATTTTTTTTCAGGATTCTTTCCGCAATTGCATAAATTGAGTTCACAACTGCAAGGATCATTCTTCATTTGAGTTTTGGAATGAATTCATTGTTTCATGATCTTTCTGTCCGTGACAGCCCCATGCTAGTCTTGATGCTATGAGTTGTTTTAATCCTTGGTACTGTACTAAGTGGTCAATCACCTTGTATCAGCCGAGTGGTTCACAAGCCTCAAAGTCTGTAGCGTGAAGCCTTAGCGTCATTACGGGGTATTGCCCACACTATATATACCCTAGCATTTGTTTGGAAAATCGTCTGCAAAGAGCTGTTAAAAGTCCTCTCAGACCGAGCGACATTTAGATTACAAGTAGAAAGAGCTACCTTTAGAGCGTAAACAGTCTAAACCGGTTACTCGATGGGAAACATTAAATATTAATCCATGAATTTTTTTTCAATTTAGCCTCGAAAGCCAATAATTATCCTGATTGGATGCTCACAATACCAAACACTGGATCGGTCTCGAGAGATCCCGAAGAATCTGTTAATGAGAAGAGAATTTATGTTTCAATGCCATACATCAAGGGCATTTCGGAACACCTCCAAAGAGCACTCAAATCACACGAGATTACACTTGTACAAAAGCCTTTCAATTCCTTAAGATCACAACTAATTCAGGTTAAGGACGAAACAGAAAATCTTAGAAAGTGTGGAACAGTCTATCATATACATTGCAAACAATGTGACAAAGACTATGTGGGCAAAACGTCTCAGTTATTGGAAACTCGAGTAAAGGAACATCTTTCTACAAACTCGTCAGCTGTTCGTGAACATTGCCACCTCACAGGTCATTCGGTGGATTCCAGTAAAACAAAAGTTCATGTCACGGAAATTAACACTTTCAAATGCCGCATAAGGGAGGCAATTGATCTAGCCCTCCTTGAACAGAGACAATGGCTTCGAATTAGCCAGCATCTATGACACCATCTTAGCTCCCTCGGGACCATTATATAACCCTTCTTAACATTCAAATTTGTATTGAGGCTGACGAAGTTCAAAATATCCCACTTTTAAATCTTTTAATTGCGCTCTGAGTACAGGAAAGTTTTTATATTTTAAAATCATGATTCCAGAGCAGGAAAACAATATTTTTGATTCTATGATTGTTCCTGTTTACTTTATGTTCATAGGGGGCTGTTTATCATCCATGTTATATTTCATACACAAAATCTCCCGTTGCACATAATCATTGAACACTTTACAAACTGAAATTTCAAGTACCCCATCTGTCTTTACCATTTTCTCAAAACTCCTAGTTCCTCCACCTACACCAAAGTAATGGGTTTTAGCAGCTATATAAGCAACACCATCAAGTTTCTTCAGATGCCTTTTGATAAAGTTATACAGCTTCGAATACGACTCAACTGAATAAATTGTCTCTGAAGTTAAAATGACATTATACTTCATTTCCTCAAGTAACTCAGGATTGATGAAATCCACTACACTTCCCCAGTCCCCAGAAAAGAAGCGACAACTCCTGTGAGCCATCTGTAGGAGATCGAGTGTAGTTCTTGAATCAGATTCGCATTTATTGCCTTCTCTCAACTGCTCCAAGTTCAGCAGCACATTGGGAATCGTGACATACTTAATAACATCCTCGTTGTAGTCTTGGAAATCAACTTTTGCTCCTTGCAAAAGAGTTAATATTCCTGGCAAACCCGCGCCACAACCAATTTCCAACACTCGTTTTCCTTCAAAACCTATTCCACTTTCCATCATGTAACCGACCAAATCAATGCTGCATTCCCATATTTTAAGACCACCTTCATAAACCGAAGGAATCAAGTCAGTGTTGTTTTCAGTAGCTGTTACAATTTCACCACTGGAACTGTCACAATTCTCTTTTAGAGCTTCTTCCACGTTCGATTCACTCACGTGTTTGATTATGATACCGGAAGTTCCATTCCCGACGACAATTTTTTCCACTTTTGAAGACAGATACGAGGTCAAATTAGACGGGATAACTATTTCCTTAGCTTGAAGTAAGCTTATAGGTTGAGGAAATAGCTCGGCACGCTCAATATCACTTTTGTGAGGAGAAATAGCCGTTTCCCCATCGTCTTCTGTGGAGGAGAAATTGAACTTGAAGTCCGCCATCTTGTAATTACTTGGTAACCACCCATCGGTTGAGAGGCTTGGTTACCCTGGCTGGCGGGAAGCATTTGGGAAGAGCTGCATTTTGGAAATTTCTTTTCTCAGTTTGTGGTTCTTTCCTTTTATTCCCCAAAATCTTAAGGAAGGTTGAAGACAGAGCGTGATTTGGTATTTTTGTAGTTTGAGATGAATCCTGGTCAGAGTGGTTTCATCGTGTTTTCGCTGAATTCAAACAAAGAACTGTCAGAGAAGATTGCCAGGTGAACGTGTTTTCGAGTTTTCACCTGTCGTGTAATTTTTTTACTTGTCGTTGTTTTATACGTATTACTTAAGCTTACTTTATTTTATCTTAAACTTTAGGAAACTTGGAATAGAGCTTGCCCCATGCGATGTGGGAAAATTTCAAAATCAAGGTGTGAATTTGATTTAACTTTAGTTTTAAACTTAGCTTAAGCTCTCAGTTAAGCTTATTGTTTTCCTGAGACTCCCATTCTGTAAAACGTTTTCTTTTTGGTCAATCCTAGTTTCAGTTTTGTTGAAGACTGTTTAGTAAAGCTTAATTCTGAAAACGGGATTAAAAATATCTGAAAAAAAAATCAAATCATGTTTCTCTCCTCTCTAAATGAACAACACTTTAGACAGAAGTAGGTGAAACATCTATGCCATACAATGTATTGGTTCGTCCCTTACTTGCACTGAAAGCGAAATTTTCCTCTTCAAAAAAAAGAAAGGTCAAATAATGGAAGGACGTTCAAATCTGAACACTTCGAAGTAAGCCCTACAGCAAACAGGATTATTTTTCCAAATCAGTCAATACTAATTCTATACCTTCATATAACACTACAGTTGAAAGCTACTAATTACATGTAGCTAGCTAGTATATTAAAAAATACATACCAATGAAAAGAACTGACAAGTTCAAAGTGCAAAAATGAACTACATGTACTTTGAATATGTCCTATTGTTCTAATATATTTTCTCATACCATAAAAGCTCTATTATGCCCCTGGGGTTATTTAATTTCAGGCCTCATTGACAGGGGCTTATTAGAGAGTGGGGGAGCTTATTTCAAGTCTTAAATCCTTCGATTTCATCTTCAAATAGTTTTTGTACTAAGTTCAAACAACTGCAGCAAAACTTTTTTATTTAATACGGGGCAGGAAACAGTATTATGTGTTTGAGTATATATTTGTTTAAAAACAAGCCAACTGGGCATCATTAAGTGGATTTTGTAAGAGGGAATAGGAGGGTCTAATTACAAACTCTCATGTCCCAAAGGGGAGGGACGTGCATATTAGGGAGGGGCTTATTACAAAAACAGACTTCCAAACAGGGGGCTTATTAGAGAGGGGGGCTTAATAGAGCTTTTAAGGTAATTATTTTGCAGCTCTTGGTGCACAGATTAAATGACACATATTTCGGGAAAAGAAATTAAAAATTGTAGGGGCTATCAACCATATCACAGATAGGCAGGGGGTCAGAATTTTGTTACTTCATTTAGAATATCTTAAAAAGACAATTTTGCTAACCCAAGCAAGCCTCTGAGATCATTGATCCAATTATTGTGTTTATCCACTTTAGAAACCAAGGTTAAAGTCGGGGTGTCTGTGCGTGGAAGAGATGTGTATATTATACAGTCGGGGATTGGGTAAGAACACAAATATACCTTTATGACCAATATTTACAAATTGCTATTTATGTGGAGGAGTTTTTCTGGTTATTATTGATTAGAATCTTTTACAACCACCACTGATTTCATTCAAATATGAAATAAATGTAGGCAGAAGCACTTTCAAAACAAATGAGCAATCTGGCACTTTTAAATGCACACACTAATGTGATGCAAAACTTGTCCTTTCATTCAAAATGCTGACAAAATATCAGGCACTAAGTGAGCTGTTAAGATCACTGATCATTTCACGTGTACCTCCACAAAAGTTATCCATTGTGCAACCTAACTATGTTATGTAAAAAGTTATACATCAGTGAAACAGGAAGATGACTAGGCAACTGATTCCGAGAACACATACGTGATGTTGAGAAAGATGACAAAGACACATCCAAACAAGTCACTCGTCATTTTAGTCTCCCTAACCATTCCAAACACAGGGCTTCTGATAGGTCACAGAAAAAAAGTTACATTTTGCAGGATTTTCAGGGGCAAATATGCGGAAAAAATTGGCTGGTATCGTGGGATTTTCACAGGAAAAAAGTGAAAATTCGGGGGAAAATTGGCCAATTTCACAGGAAAAAAGTCAAAATTTGGGGGAAAATAGGCCAATTTCACAGGAAAAAAGTCAAAATTTGCAGAAAATCTGCCGATTTCATGGGATTTTAGCAGGGAGTTTCAGTGGCAAATTCGCGGGAAATTTCGGGGGCAAACTTCGCAGAGAAACAATCAGTAAAAAACAGCCGATTTCGTTGGAATTGTTTTGTGCAAATTTCGCTAAAATCGATCAATTTTACACCGATATGACCAGCATTTTTTAACGTTTTTTTGAACAGAGATAATCATTTGCTCTTTCAACAACAATTCACTTGAGAAATGAGCGAATGCTTTAGCGGATAACATTATGGCTAGAGCCCAGTTTTTCGTAACGTTCATCTAAGAACACCTGGTAGTTTTGGGACGTTTACTCGTTGCAGTGATGAAGATAAATTTCAAGATAAATTTGGTGTAATAGCTAAGATAAGTATCAAACATGTTTTGTCTACATGTATTTGGTACTATTTCTGGCGGATTTAGTGGTATTTTGTGTTTTTTTTATTTTGGAATTTCTAGGGATTTCACAGATTTACCTGAATTTTGCAGGTGCGCGTCCGCGTGAAATATCAGAAGCCCTGCAAACAACACATGTTGATCTGCAGCCTTTCCCATGGAAAGCCATAAAACATCTAGAGCAAAAATTCGTCTTTCACATCTGCAGCCTTAATTGGCCATGTTCTAAACAAGTAAGGGCCTGGGAACCAGGTTTTAAATTTATTGATTGGAAAAAATTGTTTCCACTACATGAAAGAGCATCTCAAAAATTGTCTCCAAACCAAATTTGACGCTGTTTAGTAGAATTGGAGCTGAAAAAAATGATTTTGAACATTGTGAAAATTAGAGTATGGTTTGGAGGGACACACTTTCCGAAATAGAGACATTTGTATGGGATTTTTTTAAGTTTTAAATGTATGTTATCTGGCGGCTTTTCAACCAAACATACTCAAACTTGCTGAAACTGCTTATTTTGAGATACCCTTTCATGTGAGAATCGATTTAGTTCAATTTCATTGATTTTCAATGAAATCTGGATTTTGTTCCCAGGCCCTTACTCGTTTAGAACATGGCCAATCCCCACAGTATCATCAAATGCTTTTCATTCAATTAATTAATTCCTGTTTTTCATGTTACCATGTTACTACAAATAGCATAGCTACTGATCTTCTGTATATAAACCATACACAACCCACAATTCCTCTTCACTCTGATGAAGGGCTAATGCTCGAAACATCAGCTTTTTGAATCTCTTTGTTTGTGGTGGTCAATTTACATTAACAACTCTGTTAACCCATTGGCACCCGTGCCGGCCAAAACTAGCCGTAAAAAACTCCCATGCTTCAAAACATTGCAACTTTCTCAATTGCACAAATATTGCCTTAACTGTTAGTTGTGAGCACGAAATGGAATGCCCTTTAAATTTGGATATCCAATAAATGCAAGAAACGTAGCGATTTTTACCAAATTTGGCCTTTTGAGTTTGGACAAGAACGAAACTGACCGTTTTTAACATCAAAGAGAAACAACAAAAATGCCCCTTTTTGCCTTCATGTTTTTTAAGGAAATCATCGCCGAAAAACCAAACCTCAACCATCATAACGAAATTCAGTCCTTTTTCTAGCTTAGAAATGACTTTTTTTTTCATATTCTCCCAAGCGTAGATACAGCCTTTTGTTCCAGTGCATTCGGGCCTTTCCACCATTTTCAACATCTAGACCACACTGCATGCTGGGAAATGGCGAGAATTTTTGACAGCACCTGTTCCTTCTCCCAATTCTCTCACATATAAACTAAGTCTACAGCCACTCCGACCTACTGCCAAAAATTCCTGCTTGTGGTCATCTTCAGTACTCAGAAATTCCAAAATATGTGGCGGTAGGTCAAGAAATTCATCAATAGTCGAGTCCCAAATGTACTAAGTGTTCGACCGGCCAAATTCCCAGTTCGTCAAGTAACAAGCCAAATTCAACAACAAAGTACATCACCTTGCTCGATTCTTTGAGAAAGTGGACTCTTAGCTACCGTCACGCTTAATGATGCTCATCACGCAGCCGCTAAAGATGAAAAATGACTGTAAATTTAGCAGAAATCGCAAGCAAACCGAACTTGGGCCATTGTTGTTGCTTCACGGATAAAAAATAGCTACGTCAAAATGACGTTTTCAGAAACCTTGAGCCTCCAGTGGCTTAGGACAGCACCACTTTTCCCTGGTAGTTCAAATAAAGAGTCACAAATTGCTATTCGTCGTTTATAGGTGGAAAATCACTCCAAAAATGTAAAAACCTCCGGTAGTCAATGGGTTAATAAACCAAATTTGCGTGTTTCACTCCCCACCGACACAGCACCACAGTTTCAGTTTCTTTAGAAACTAACCTCCTTTAGCGAAATGACAGCTTGACTTACCGAGTTACTGACTGAGTGATTCACTGCTTGACTGAATTGCTCACTAACGAAATGAATGACTGGTTAAATATATTATTTGACTGGCTGGCCACCTGACCACCTGTGTCACTATCAATTCAGAACTGGTTGAGTAGCTTATTCAAGTTTATTCAAATAGCAAATATTCAAAATTAATATTCAAGTAGCAAATTCAAGTTTATTCAAGTTTATTTCAGTCGATAATTCTTGGTGGACTGAGCCGCAAATAGCTTTACAGCTAATCGAGGCGGACCAGTCCTTAAATATTACTATTATAAATATTAATATTATTATTAATATTATTACTGATTCGTCTTACAATTACATTAAACAGAATCAAAAAATCGCTCAAAGATCGCGCAGAATCAAAAAAAGCTAAGTTTTAATTTGTAACATGATATTATTAACATTTTCTTTTAGAGAGAATCTTGATGTTAATGATGCCCTGATGGAATTGTTTATTTTGGCTTACGCCTGCAAAACATCCTGTGCTAGGAGAATTACTGGTAGGGACAAAAAAATCACTTTCATTGGTTGTTTACATATATTTTGTAGGTCAAAATGAAATTTTTTTGTATTCTAACCCTGATTATTCACAATCCATATTATAAATAACTAGGGTTAGAGGACAAAGGAATTTCATTTTGATCGCACCTCAATACTGGGGACTACACGCCTTTAATTCTTTGCAAACTGTGTATAACAAAACAAACATTAGTCAGTGACAAACCAGTTAGCTACGTATTTATAAGCATGGCTGAGGCGTTGAATCCCAGCTTGTGGTCAGGGTGGGGGTTGAACCTGGGACCTCTCTGAATAGACCATTTTACAGTTCTTTTATTCAAGGTATTTACCAAGTAGAGCCTAATAATATAAAAGTAGAATAAAATAAATCAGTCAATTAAAAAGAGGTAATCAGATACAAACAGATACATAAGGTTCAGTCCATCTCCGCCCACAAATAGCAAAGGCTAATCGCGGTGGGCGGAGCAACACGCAGTCCGTGGTTCACCGATCAACTAATCACTTTGCTCAGTACCCTGGCCTTTGATTGAATGCGAGGCTAGGGGTGACCTTGTTTTGATACAATCCTACCTGCTTTTGTTATGGAAATTATGCTGATTAAACACTAGTTAGAATTAGAAAAAAAAGATTGACGTAAGGAATGTAGGTACGTTTGTATCAAAAAAAGGTCACCCCCAGCCTCGCTTTCACTGACAACTGTAAAATGGTCTATTACAAGTCAGACACTCTGAGCACTCAACCACGCTGCCTTTAGCTTCCTTTACTTGCAAATTTGAACATGTTGACTTTTTTGTTTTTCAGGTGTTCTCCCATACTTACCATACTCAAAGCAAAGTAAAATGAACAAAAGAGGATCGATTCCTTCCAAGCTAGTTGCCTCTCTGATGTGTAAGGCAGGTATGGTGGAAAGTGACAAGCCAGTAGTAACCTCTTCTGTGCATTGCTTATTTCTCCTAACCAAGAGTTGAGTTGTTGCCTTCTGCATGTGTTCAAGATGGTAATTGTCAACTCCCTGCACTGTTTTACAATTCGGAGCTTGGTTTTGTTTGATCCTCACATTTTCTGGTTGTTTTGTGGTTTTGTGGTGCTAGTCTGCCAAGCCCACCAAGTGTTTCTTTTTTCTGATGCTTTTCCATTTAAAAAAGCACTCTTGCATGTTGCTTCTAGGAGGTAAATTTTTTAGTTATATCTTCCTCCAGTGTCATAAACTACAACTGTGATTTTCTTACGGTTTCTTATGAAAACGATTTTTTAAAGAAGTTTTCACAAGAAACCTAAAAAAATTACTGTTACTGTTTACCATTTAATGTTTACTGTTTGTTACCATTGTAAAAGAGAAGGACTGTAACATTATGAAGCCTAGGATTTGAATCATTATTTTAAAAGATCTCATGTGGTTCTAGAGGTTCCTACAGGGACCTAAAACATATTTAGTGTACATACATATTTATTAATCCATTAAGTGAGAGACACTATACAGAATGATAAAAAGGTCCGATGGGAGTACATTTTAAGGCTACATATGAGCCTGACATAAAGCTTATTGAAAAATACTTAGGTTAACTATTATCATATATTTCTCATACACTTTTATTGAAATTACTTAATGATTAAGATGATTATCTTCCAAAAAAAATCATCACTGCTAAAATATCTGCTGGGTTTATGGAACCAAAATAGCACCTTTAAATTTTAGCTCTTGTTATTGTAGATTATCATGTTACTGTAAATTATTTTATTTTCTTGTACTTCGTCAACAGATCCAGTTGTAATCTGTACTTGAATTATTTTTAATTAATTTTTGTAATTTGTGTTATTTTCCTTCTGTGTTTTTATGTCTGTAACAATGTGTCCTGGTTTGCCAGGGCCTTAACACTTAAAACCAGTCAGTGGAATACTTACCTAACCCGATACTTACCAAAGGGTTAGGGCAGGGGAGTCTAGGGGAAAAGCTTGGAAAATTGAGCAGGCAAAATCACAGGCCAGCAAGAAAGCAAATGCAAATGCAAGCCACAAGGAGCCTCTGGAGAGGGCTTAAGGCCACCCACAGTTCTGTGCAGAGGGGCAACTGATGACAGGCGTTATCTCAAGTTTAACCTTGCCTAAATTACATTTACCGGTAGCCAAATTTTATGTCCTCTTTTTCCTGACAGGTCTTACCAACATCATAACTGTTGACCTTCACTCTAAAGAAATCCAGGGATTTTATGATGCTCCAGTTGACAATCTCAGAGCTTCACCTTTTCTTGTTCAGTACATCACAGAAAAGGTTGGTTGGCCATAAGTAATAGATAAAATATGAGCAGGAGACCTTTATGGGCATTTAAAACCTGTTTTAAAGCCCATAAAGGATAAAATGAATACTTTGAACCAGAGAATTTGCAGAAGTCTTGTGATCATATGGGTGGGGCTCGTTTTGAAGGAGTAATATTGGTACCAACAGCAATTCTTTCAAGTTATTCACAGCCACAATGATATTATTGATTGCTATTCATTTCCAGGTTGCTGACTATAGAAATGCAGTTATTGTTGCTAGGAATCCTGGTTCAGCTATAAGGTAAAAACTAAATTTGCACCTCTCGTTTACAGATATGAACTTGGTATATGTTTAACAGGTTATCACATTTAGAAACAAGACTAAGTTTAGGCATAAATGTGCTAAAAGTTTGGTTTAAAACGTTCTCTTTTTGGAAAAGGTGTACACAGGTTCTGAAAAATTTACACCACCTGATAGATAGCAGACTAGAAATTGTGGCAGGTGAGGGGTTGAGGCCTCTGGAAATCTGAGTGGGAGGGGGGGCTGTTGAGCTAAAAATACTTGAACTGTGGTAGTCATTTTTTTTACTGTACGGTAAACATGACTTCAGCTACAACCAGTTGCAAAACTACTTGAGACACTGTACCTTATTTGGGCTTTAATGATGTCTCTATGATCTGGCACTTTACCTCCCCCTTCCCTTCTTATCATAGTTGTAAGCAGTGCAACACCATGCTCGAAACTTGGATGAACAACTTTGAAGGAGGTAGAGGAGGGGTGTGTGTTATATCTCACAGCCTTCTTATCAGAAGTGATTTTAATAAAGAAAAGCTTTTTTATTGGCAGTGAAAACGTAAAGCTTGTGGGATGTGGCTGGAGTGACAAGGATATACCTCACAAATTAATGTGATTTGGTAAGCTGAAGCCACTCTAAAGGCACTAAGGCCACATGGTAGCGGGCATTACCCCTTAAATCTACCAAAGCAAAGATTGAGCCCAAGCATTAGCAGCCATGGACAGCTGTTTCGGCCTTGTTAGGCCTCATCAGCATGGCATAGCTAATGCTCAGGCTCAAGTACCCACATATCCATAAAACAAGCAGTGAAAACGTAAAGCTTGTGGGATGTGGCTGGAGTGACAAGGATATACCTCACAAATTAATGTGATTTGGTAAGCTGAAGCCACTCTAAAGGCACTAAGGCCACATGGTAGCGGGCATTACCCCTTAAATCTACCAAAGCAAAGATTGAGCCCAAGCATTAGCAGCCATGGACAGCTGTTTCGGCCTTTGTTAGGCCTCATCAGCATGGCATAGCTAATGCTCAGGCTCAAGTACCCACATATCCATAAAACAAGCAGTGAAAACGTAAAGCTTGTGGGATGTGGCTGGAGTGACAAGGATATACCTCACAAATTAATGTGATTTGGTAAGCTGAAGCCACTCTAAAGGCACTAAGGCCACATGGTAGCGGGCATTACCCCTTAAATCTACCAAAGCAAAGATTGAGCCCAAGCATTAGCAGCCATGGACAGCTGTTTCGGCCTTTGTTAGGCCTCATCAGCATGGCATAGCTAATGCTCAGGCTCAAGTACCCACATATCCATAAAACAAGCAGTGAAAACGTAAAGCTTGTGGGATGTGGCTGGAGTGACAAGGATATACCTCACAAATTAATGTGATTTGGTAAGCTGAAGCCACTCTAAAGGCACTAAGGCCACATGGTAGCGGGCATTACCCCTTAAATCTACCAAAGCAAAGATTGAGCCCAAGCATTAGCAGCCATGGACAGCTGTTTCGGCCTTTGTTAGGCCTCATCAGCATGGCATAGCTAATGCTCAGGCTCAAGTACCCACATATCCATAAAACAAGCAGTGAAAACGTAAAGCTTGTGGGATGTGGCTGGAGTGACAAGGATATACCTCACAAATTAATGTGATTTGGTAAGCTGAAGCCACTCTAAAGGCACTAAGGCCACATGGTAGCGGGCATTACCCCTTAAATCTACCAAAGCAAAGATAGAGCCCAAGCATTAGCAGCCATGGACAGCTGTTTCGGCCTTGTTAGGCCTCATCAGCAGTTTGTCAACAATTTTGCAACTGGTTGTAGCTGCTGGATTGATTTTCTTGTTTTTCACCTTTCTGCTCTCTTTGCTTGTCCAATACACTTTTAAGCAGACTGTTCACAGGCTTCATATGCATTCTCTAAATGATGAGCTACTGGGAGTTCGGTGGCTGCTGAGACCATTTTTTTTAGGTCCACATAATTATATTGCTTGTCTTGTATTTTTTTATGTACATTTTTTGGGATATCATAGCTATATTTAGGTATTTGTGGGGTTGGTTTTAACATTGTTTAGATATATTGCAATGTATAAAAATTGAAGTCCTTGGAGCATAACCTATGTCGAATTTTGGGTCGTTTTTCTATTTTGCTCGGATTTGTCCGAATTTCTGCATGTGAACTGCAATTCAATTGAAAAACATTGTCTGGTATTTTTTTCACCAACTTTTTTTTTTTCATTTTGGAAATATAATGTGTGTAAAAAATGTGTTTTTTCTTACATACACAAAGAAACCAACCTTCCCGAGAGTGGTTCGTAAATTGCATTACATTTTCTTTCAATTGAATTGCAGCACATACAGAAATTCAGACAAATCCGAGCAAAATCAAACAATGACTCAAAATTCAACATAGGTTGGTTATGCTCCGAGGCCAGTTCATTTTTAAGGTTCAGCAAATTGAGTTACACATGTTTAACATGTTCATTTGTCCTTTGTGTATCAGGGCCACATCTTTTGCTGAGCGCTTGAGGCTTGGATTGGCAGTCATCCATGGAGAACAGAAGGAGCCTGAAAGTGAGCGTCTTGATGGCCGTCAGTCACCTCCGCCTGCATTAGCAGAGTCACAGAGATTTGCTTACACATTCACCAATAATGCCATGGATTTACCAGGTATAATATTGTTTTCAGGCTGCAGCCTTATCTGCCACTCAGCACAATTAAAGAAGATTCAGAGTTAGTGAGTGGTAACATCATTTGCAATGTGTAAGATATTTTTTGTAAATGCATCTTTGATGGCCATGTAGTTCATACAGTTAACCTGCGGGTAGGCAATGGAGAACAATGTGGCAAAAGAAAGAGGGGGTGTGTGTTAAAGCATTGCATGCGTGACTCCTCCATCTGATGATGCAATCTAACTCCTGCCTCATTTTTCTCCTGCAGCGACTATGTGCAGGCTTATAAACAGACAGCTGTACAGCTTGTGGGGTCATACCTCAGTGAAGTCCTTTGAGGTGGCCTCTCCGATAAGCCTTGTAGTTTCCTGAGGTCTCCTCGCCACTACCTTAGGTGTATTATTTGTAAATATTGTGAAAATGGCAAATGAATAAATAAGTAAGTCTGTAAACAGCTTCTTAAGTTAAAAACGGTTTTAGACATCTTGTTTTTATTACCGGTATTATTATTAAATAATAAACAAGATGTCTTAAGAAGCTACATAAGTCCTACATGATGCATGGATTCGAATTAAGCTAACATTAAATTGCTGCCATTGTAGTGATCCAGTTAGATTGTTGTATCATGGGTATTGAAAGAAGTCAAGTGAAGACCTCTTAGAGTGGGCACTTAATTAGCTCCAAACCTTGCATGCAATGACTGCAAAACTGCAGCTGCTTGAGACTGAAAAATATGCATTGTTGTGATTTAGGTTGGCTTTTTGTTGTTGTCTTTGTTTTTTCTAGAAAGTGAACCACAACAATCTGATTACCGGTAATTTCTTTCCTCTTTAACAGGATTTCTACCCAAAGCTAAACCACCAATCAATGTCGTGGGTGATGTTGGAGGAAAGATAGCCATCATAGTGGTGAGTGTGAAATGTTAAAGTGCGCCTAACATCAAAATAATTTTTCATTAAAATAAATCTTTACACCTGTCACAATAAGATTTTCCCTATATTCCCAGTTCTGGCCGGTTTTTGGTGTTAGGTGAACTTTAATCTGTTGCTTGCCCGGTCTACCTGTTCCTGAATACATACATATACTTTATTTACCCTCGGATTTTAGAGTAGCTTATACAGCTAATATCTTGGAGCATTTACCTACCCAACCATCAGATGAGAGATCAGACCACCATACCGTGAACTAAACATGTCCCCTACTCTTTTCGAACAGTGTGGGGGTTCTTTAACGTCCCACAGAATCAATTATGAAGAGTTGTGAGACGGGGCCTACGGTTTATCGTCCTTATCCGAGAAGACTAGAAAGTCTAACCGTTGGCAGATGTCATGACAAAGGTCCCACAGACCCCTCCTCCCTTTTCTCCCATGCTCATTCCTGGTGAACACCCCTCCCCTCCCCTACCATCCCAGACATTCCCTGTCAGATCATTGAATTTTCCTGTTTTCTGTTAAATGCCTAAATTTAGTCAGTAGGAGGAGAACTGCTTCTTCAAGCAGCCTCGAACGTTACTTGCCAAGGTTAAGAAGCAAAAATAATCAACCTGTCCTTGGTGACAGGCACTCCTCAATTTTTGTGACCTCAGTCTGTCTCTTTCTTTGCAGGATGACATGATAGATGAAGCGGAATCTTTTGTAACTGCTGCCAAGCTCCTGAAAGAACGCGGGGCATACAAGATTTTAGTGTTGGTAACGCATGGACTCCTGTCAGCAAATGCTCCCGAACTGATTGAGGACTCAGCGATTGATGAGGTAAGCGATATAATTTATTGTCATGACACTCGACGTGTAACTGTCTAACTGTTGTACTAAACATGAGTTAAGTTTTTTGTGAAGCACTGAAAAGTCAAGTCCAAATTTGACTCCACTCGAGGGTCACCTCACAGCCCTTACAAGGTCTCACCCGATTGGAGACCATAATGGACACTATCCCCGCCACTGAAATTTAGAGCTTATAGGAGTTGCGACACTACCCCCACTCACTTTTGCCGAGTGAAAGGCAACCATTTTGTGTTGCAAATTACAGTAAATGTATGAGGTCAAATAGCAAATCGTTACGTCACGCGCGTGTACTCACAATATAATGCGCAAAGTTTATCGCGAGCGAGCGAAAAAAGAGAGTGAGATCAGTTATCACTACCGTGATAATGTGGAGTTGTCCACTGATTCCGTAATTTGTCTTTCTTTTGCCAGGTTGTAGTCACCAACACCGTGTCTCACGACTCCAAGATGAGTCGATGCAGAAAGATCAGGACAGTGGATATCAGCTCGCTGTTGGCTGAAGCGATCCGCCGTATCCACAACGGAGAATCCATGGGATATCTCTTTAGAAATGTCCCGTTAGAGGACTAGTGTTAGGAGGGCAGTTATTTTGATTGTAGACTTGGTTGGACGCTGCGTGGACATCGGGCTGTTTTGAACGCACAGTGGAAGTAATTACTGAACATGATTACACATTTTTGTTGAGTATCCCATGACTCATGGCCATGCAGTGACATTGAATTTGCATCCGCCTGTAACTGGTACCAATTTTTTTTATCTCTCTAAGAAAGACATTATTTAGAGGCAAATGTGTTTGGTCGCTTCCTTCTTGAAATTCGTTGATCTCAAGTTATGAGCAGACTAATCTACTGCGAACCAAAAGGCAGGTTCACCGAAGTAAAGTTAATTTGCTTCACGTCTACAAAGTTTCAGTTGCAAGGAAATATAGTGAGTCGAGCCGTTTCTATATTTAATCATTTTTAGTCATAAACCATCACGGACAGGCATGCATGTCTACGGGGGTTATCTCGCTGATAAATGGTATTTAACAAAATTAAGTAGAATCAAACGGAGAAAAGAAAAAGGAACAACAGGAGGTTTCCAAAATTGGGCCTTCCTGAGTGGATGAGAAAAAGGAAGTAGCGCATCCACCATTGTCCACTACATCAGCGATGCCACATGAATAATTTCCAAACCTCTGTACGCGTTTATCATAACATAAATGCTAAAAATCTGGGAAACCATAGCGCAATCAAGAAACAGTTCTGGTTGCTGTAGAATACATTAACGCGACCCAAATTTGGGGTGAAGGGATGATCTTTTGGATAAACGTGACAGAGGGTGTGTGAAAGTAGGAAATTCTAAAATATTTCTTCTTAGGACGTCTGTGGTTAATGTGAGAGAAGTTGAGTGTCGTAAAAAGTCGTAAAACCAAACTCAAAATAATTACCCAGCCAATCATAACAGACGCAGACAGCGAAATAAACCAGTCACAGTTCAAAGAAATTACTTGACACCGGCGCCAAGCGTGGGAAAATGAGCGCGGGCAAGTCGCGGTTGATTTTGGTTTTGCGTAGAAATTGGCGCGAGTTTTGCCGACCAATCAAGGAGCGAAGCAAAGCAAAAGCAAAGCAAACGAGAATTGCTTTCGACGGTCAAATGAAAACCCCTCTAAAACAGACGTCTATTGTAATTAATACACAGAGGTAACCATAAATTAGACGTTTATGGCGCAAATCAAGATTGTATATGTAAAGAGACAATAGTAGACGGCATGTCAACCCAAAGGCCAATTTTGAGGAAATAACTCAAGTGTTGTAGACATGCACTGGGAGTTGATTCTTGAACGCCCTGTAAACATAAAAGGAAAACTCATCATTATTATTGCTATCTGTAAGTAAATGTTTGATAATTCTACAGTGTAAATTAAAATGAAATATTTTCTCTTTGTAGCACTGTAGTATGCAATCAATGTGAAAATTTTATATGCGAGAGTGAAAAGAGAATGCGTCTTTCAAGGACGGACCATTAGAAAACGGATGGGTGGGGTGGGCAGGATTTCATTGGCTTCTCTTCTCTTAACTAATAGAGCAGATGAATTCCACTCGAGATTACTCGGTGTAAAGACTAAATCGAAAACTGGTTAACTTTTAGCCATTCTTCACTGAGTTTCCACGTTATTTCAATTGACGCCCTAGTAAGGAACATTTTCGTAGCTAATGGTATTCTAAAGTGGTGCGAAGGCAGAATTTGAGGAGC
Source organism: Pachyseris speciosa (assembly GCA_016490735.1). Classification (NCBI taxonomy): domain Eukaryota; kingdom Metazoa; phylum Cnidaria; class Anthozoa; order Scleractinia; family Pachyseridae; genus Pachyseris; species Pachyseris speciosa. The sequence goes on from JAEMWC010000407.1 coordinate 611,025, forward strand.
TTAGACGCAAGGAAGGAAAATGCAACTTCCCGCTTCTCCAGTTTCGTTGTGGGTCACCGCTCCTCGTCACTCGCCGCCAGTTTTGTATTAGAGCACAATAACATCTCGTGTTCCACCCTCTCCTCCATCTCAACATCACTTTTCTATTGGCCTTTCTCATCATGCAGTTTTTATAAGGCATACGTACAACCTCTTTCCCAGGGCTTTCCCAAGGCCTGGGAACGAGGTTGGCATACGTAACCTGGTGTCGTCCTGAGAATGACTGTTTGTGATGATATGACTGACGTTTCGACAACAAGCGGCAGTCATCAGAGACAAGTGATGACTACTCTTGCTCAGCACACCAAGTTACGATATGACTACAGGGTTCAAACCACTTACGCTTTTGTGAAGGCACACAGTTAGTGTTAAAAGTTGATATGATCAGTGTGCATTGATTTTCGCCTCGCAGTATGGAAAGTTTGATTAGGAGACGTCAGCTTGCGAGGGGTGGTGCGCGACTATTCTGGCTGGAGGGGTAACCACTCAAAGACAAAAAGCCTGGTACCAAACGGCCTAATGGGCAAGCGGCTCGAAAGAAAAGAATGGGACCGAAAGTATTTAGCTTTGGACGTCATAAGTAACACGAGTGACGCGTGTGGGTAGATAGCTAGCAGGTGCAAGTGTTCGTTTTCTCGAATGGACATTCATCGCGTACGCGGCGCCATCTCACCTTTATTTACTCTTCATCCACGACCCCTCTTCGGCGAACATGCAGCCCCAGTCGAAACTGTTTGTAGGGCACGAGTAACTACTGATCTGTTTGAGCAGAGTGCAATAAACTGTACCAACAAATCCGTACAAACGGAAGGCCGTGCAGCCTGGCAGTTCATCGCACCTCTTTTGGCAAAGGGGCTTTGCGGTTGCTAGGCTACCAAAGTATGTGATCTCTGAGCCCAGTGTTCTTCCACCGATGAACTTGTATCCTGATACCTTTGACCAGGAGGCTTAACTCATTTCCGCCCGGCGATTTGGTCACTTTTTTTGCAATTTCTGAAGGGTAGGAGGTCAAATCGACCTAGCTACTCCATATAAGGGGTTACCACGGAGATTTCGCTGGTCCACAACACCGAAGGCTCTGTCTTTGATGTCACGCTCGCCACGCTAGCCGTCGTTTATTTCTAAACGAACACTACAGCTACAATTCGTTGCGTGTTTGGTTTATAAGTGTGTTTTTCGAGCCATTTTCCACTCCAGAAGCCCCTTGCCTGGCATCATAAAGCTGGGTTGATGGGTAGAGGCAATCCTTTGAAAGAAAACAGAGGTGAGAAGCAATTTCACACGAATTGGGCTGCTCAACGTATTCGAGCGAGTGATAGAAATTCACGGAGTGAAGTTACGTCTTAAGCCCTTTTGTGAGTGGATTACGGGACCTGGCATGGCAATTTTGGCGAGTTTCAACTTGTAAATAATGCAATCGGTGCAATGTTTCGTCAGTAGGGCCGGGTGGCTCGACACAGTTTTCAAAAATATCTGAAATGGAAATGGGCGGACTGTCATGCGCCCGTTATCCAAGAAAAGCCCAGAATTCCTTTGGGTCACAAATGCGAACATGGCAGACCAGCAGGAAAATGTCGAAGAGATTGCAAGAACTGGAGTCGAAGTTTGCCGCCATTGTAAACTTTTAACATCAATAGGAAATTTTCTTTTCAAAACTTCATGACAAAGTTGCGTGAAATTTGCTGTTGTCCGAGGGCGATTTTGGTTTTGCAAGAGAATAAACAGTCATATTAAATGAAAATTGGGTGTTTAGGTCAGTTTCCAGGGTGATGAAGTCTACAAAAGTGACCTTTTGGCCACGACAGTGGTTCATTTCAACCATAGTTCGGGATTTGGGAAAGTTGCAGGTTTTCAAAGCTATCATTCCCACAGGAACGATATTTGGTAAGCCTGACGGGAAAGAGTTAAATGATGACAAAGAAATTGGAGATGTGTTACCGGAATTTTTCAAGTGATTCCAGTCCCAGCCTGGCAGATCTATGATCTTATGAAACAATCAGGTATTGTTTGAGCCCGCTGGCGTCACTTAAAACTTGAAAAAGATGATTATTTGTTTGAACTCCAATCACTGCATACGGATGATAGGGTCTAATTAAAGTTTTCAGTATTAGCAAGAGGTTAGTCTGTCTCAACGGTCTATTTGCTAATCCGTTTTGGCAAAGGATATGTTCTGATTGCCAGCGGTCTTCACCACTTCTCTGGAATAGTTTAAAGTGCCTATGAAATGAAAAATAATTGCTGCTTATTTGAAAGGCTTTTCAAAATAAAGAAGAATGGCGTTTTCCTTTTTGGAATATCTTTTTTCGTTCTAGAGATATTAACGTTTTTGTATTATGCAAATGAGGAAAGTGATGACGTCATAAATTGTGCAACTGAAATGTTCAAATACTGAATCAAGAATATCTCTAGAAATATCGGAGCGATGATCTTCAAACTTAGCACCAGAAATGCAGATCACAAAAGAAACAAAATGACGCCTGTGGTGCCATTGCCATGGCAACTCTCTTGGCTCCAGTCTCTTTCTGTCAAAAACCAAATATCCCCATTTACAATCCTTTTAAGTGGGACAGAGGATCCTGCTCGAAACAGACATGGTTCTAATATTGTGTTAACTCTCCTCGTTAGATTGCTGGGGGTGGATGATACTTGGTTAAGACAAAAACTGGGAATTTCATTTCTAATTAAGACAGGACCAGCCGCAAAACTGTTGTCATGGCAACAGCGTCACAGGTGTCATTTTGTTTCTTTTGTGGTGTACATTTCTGGTGCCAAGTTTGAAGAACACTGCTCCAATATTTCTAGAGATATCATTGATTCAGTATTTTGCCATTTTAGTTGCACAATTTATGACGTCATCACTTTCCTAATTTGCATAATACAAAAACGTTAATATCTCTAGAACGAAAAAAGATATTCCAAAAAGGAAAACGCCATTCTTCTTTATTTTGAAAAGCCTTTCAAATAAGCAGCAATTATTTTTCATTTCATAGGCACTTTAATGAGAAGTGGACATGGGAAAGGAACTACTCGGTCAACAGCAACCCACGAAAGGGTTATTCAACTTCATCAAGCCAGGAACTGGTATCAAAGACATCGCCTGTACTGCAAAAAATATGCACGGAATGCATCGGTCTGACCAGTTCAAGGAATTTCATTTCCTTCTTAGAGGACTGGAGAATGGTTGTCTTTTGATGGAAAATCGCGCGTTAAAAAGCGTTCTCAACTAAGAGCCACACGAATTGAGTGCTAACATCTCAGAGTCACAGCCTCTTTGGATACGCGAGTAAATCCGTCGCAGTGACAACATTAAGAAATCGACTCGAGAGTGGTCAGAATGTTTGGTTTTGCGCCATAATTAGACCACCAAGATGTTTGCCATTCAATGAATTTCAAGTACGCCGGTCACAATATTGAAGTTTGTTCTTGAAATTATTCGGTTAATTACAACTTACTGAAACCGAAGTACGAATTATTACCTTTTCTGTAACTCTAAAAATCGGATCAGTTTTTCGTCATGAAGCAGCCTAATCAGTATGTAGAATCAGTCAGGATTAAAGAAGGCTATGATTGTTACTTTTATAAATGACATGAATAATTGAATTTCTCATACCATTAATTGTAAGGCAAGAAGCAAAAAGAAGGAAGATAAAGTTTATGGTAACAGCGTGTCCCATGTTGAAGGTGTCCAAGGAGTATTCTTCGAGCTTTCCAACTTAGCACCAAACTGATTGCCTCGCGGCGAGTAAACGACGTTTTAATTAGTGTTATTGTGGTATTATAAGCCAGTGATCATAACTAAAAAGCGGAGACTGTTGTCAAGCGGAAACTCCAAGTCAAATGTATTGTTATACAGACCTGTAGCTGACATAATATGTTAGCGGATTAATTAGAAACTGCACGAAGAAACAAACATCGCCAAAAATTAAAAGTAAACAATAAAATCTCTGCAGTCCTCTTTGTTAAAAAGCAAAGCTCTACAAAAGCAAATGTTGATTGTATGTTAAATGACCTTGTGCATGGTTAATAAAAACCGGTGAGTTTTGAAAAAAAGAAAAGTTTGTTGTTAAGTTACACCTATTGGAGAACCTATTGCTACAGACCAGTGTTTCTTTCGAGTTAAAACTTGAGTCTGAGCATTTGGGTTTCGGTCATTTATCTCACGCGTCACCAAACCTTCAGATTTATTGTCTTCTTGAAGCTGACGTTAATAAATCGAAGTAAGTTGACCGGGCATGCAAAATTTCAGTGACACGGTTAATGATCGTTTATGATTAACGACGACACGTGCCACAGAGAAGAATGAGAAACATATCGGTATATTCTAAGAAACGTACATTACGACATTTTTAACTTGTCAGTTAGACATGTTTCGGATTAACTACATCCATCTTCAGTACAAGCAACAAAACCCATTAGTAGGTGTAATATAAATACAGGGAGCCGAATGGCTAAATTACAATGGGTTTTTTTCGCTTGTACTGACGATGGATTCGAATGGAAGTAGTTGATCCAAAACATGTCTACCCGGGGGATACTAACAAAATTTAATATGGGGAGGCTTCGCCCCGAGGTCCGACCCCTCACCCTTTTATATACCATTTCTGACAGAAAAGGTACACCTTTCGTATACCTTCCATTGGAACAGTACAGTCATAAGATATGTGTGTTGCAAATGTTTAATAAAAGGCCCTTTTAAATACCTAAATGACAAATTTCTCTACCCTTTTATGAGCGGATGTCTGTAAATATCGACCAGAGGTAGGAATTATAAAAATTTCGGAAAATCCGAAAACAATTCTGTGGACTACCCTAGGTATTCTATCAATGAAAATATAAATTTTACTTTCATCGGATGAATATTTTGGTCATATGGATGGTTTCAAGTTCGGGCGCTTTATAACTTCTGCCAGATCGCTTTTTCGAGGCCCTAGACCGGGCTACGGAAAGAGCTCAATTTGAATCTAATTGAAATATCATTCAAGCAACAAAGCTTCTTATCACATTCAAGAAGTTTGAACACGCATTTTGAGTGGTCGTGCCCTTGAATTGATTGAGACTAGAATATTTTGCAGATTTTTAAATATTTACAAAATTTGAGGATTTCGCGAGAGGAAAATTTTGTCGAAATTCGAAGGCCAAAAATCACACCCGGTACCTAATTTCAAACAACAAAAACCATTCTACATTAAAAAGCAATCTCAAAGCTTTCAAAATATGTTTTTGAAACTTTTGGCAACATATGAAATGAATTTTTGGGAGAGCACTTGAGTGAATATTGACCCCTCTGACTTGACAGTTTTGAGGTTCGGCGCGACACAAATCAATCCTCAAACAACTATTTCAGCCAAAATAAGTGTAATTTATTCAATCTCAAGTCTTACAGTTATACATACATGTTTCATAGACATTGAATACAAAATTTACAACAATTTTCAGCCGAGAAGTACTCCGGCATATCCCTGCTTTTAGGTACTAAACTTGCCTTGCTAACTATATGTGAACATGCACTGGATCATGTTCTTATCACTCAAAGCCAATCTACACCAAATATCTATTCTGCTTAGTATATAATCAGGTGCACGATCTGTTTGTTTGTACCTTTTGTCCTTGTTCGTCTTCATTTCTGCAAAAAGGTCCAAAAACTACAGCGAAATCCCCAAGCACTTTATAATTCCTGATTGCTCTTCCACTTAAGAAAATACCAAAAAGATCAGACCGAGAGGAAGGAAATCGCATATAGAGAGTTTTACATTAGCTCTAGCTTGCAAAAAAGCGTTATACTCTTTTGACACCCGTTGATTAATAAATCAAGTTATGAGGCAATAGGTAAACCTATTTATTTTTACCTGCCTTGCAACTCCTTGCAACTCCGGTGTGCGCGTGTGTCTCAACCTTACCAACCCTCGCAAAAACCAGCTCTGCTTCCGTCTTCAAACCACAGTTAGCAATACTGACTTGTAGGGTGTCTGTGAAGAGGAGCTCAATTGACCGATTGCAGTCTCTGATACGCACGTACTCAGTGTGCCCGGGTATTTGCTACTTGAAGCGCACTTTCCCCCAACCAACGCTCCATATTCGCATGCTGTATCGTCCACATTAGCGAGCAGATGTGTTCTAGCTGGCAAAGAAGCTTTCTTATTTTCAGTGTTAGAGAAAACTATATACCACGAAACTACGCTACCAAAATGGATGCCGCAAGCACAAGATTAGACTGTATTGGGACGTTGTTATTTGTGCACATGCTTTATATAATGAGGTGTTAAAAAAGTACTGCACAACGTATAAGGTTATCTCCTCATCTGATAGACAATCAGGACAAATAAAAAAGTGCTTAACTAAGACAAACAAACAAAAAGAACAAATTATTTACATTTCACCAGTGGATTGTTTGCCACGTTCGAGGACCAGGAATCTGTAATCATGGTACAACGGCAACGTATGAAAATTTGAGCTTCAGCTCATTCCATTGGCGCAACTATAACATGTAGATCAGTGATCGAATTTTTTTCACAACCCGGAAATAAAACTGAAGTAGCCGGATCTCCTTGTGTTTCATGTTACGGACAGCACAATCTCGACTCACAAAACAGCTGTTTCACGAGACGCGTGACACGTCGAGGGTGTGTGCGGGGATTTCGCTGTAGTTTTTGGATCTTTTTGCACAAATGAAAACGAACAAGGACAAAACTAAGGTACAAACAAACATATCGTGCACCTGATTATATACTAAGCAGAATAGATATTTGGTGTAGATTGGCTTTGAGTGATAAGAACATGATCCAGTGCATGTTCACATATAGTTAGCGAGGCAAGTTTAGTACCTAAAAGCAGGGATATGCCGGAGTACTTCTCGGCTGAAAATTGTTGTAAATTTTGTATTCAATGTCTATGAAACATGTATGTATAACTGTAAGACTTGAGATTGAATAAATTACACTTATTTTGGCTGAAATATTTGTTTGAGTATTGATTTGTGTCGCGCCGAACCTCAAAACTGTCAAGTCAGAGGGGTCAATTTTCACTCAAGTGCTCCGTGAATTTCGCGTTCCCAAAAATTCATTTCATATGTTGCCAAAAGTTTCAAAAACATATTTTGAAAGCTTTGAGATTGCTTTTTAATGTGGAATAGTTTTTGTTGTTTGAAATTAGGTACCGGGTGTGATTTTTGGCCTTCGAATTTCGACAAAATTTTCCTCTCGCGAAATCCTCAAAATTTTGTAAATATTTAAAAATCTGTAAAATATTCTAGTCTCAATCAATTCAAGGGCACGACCACTCAAAATGCGTGTTCAAACTTCTTGAATGTGATAAGAAGCTTTGTTGCTTGAATGATATTTCAATTAGATTCAAATTGAGCTCTTTCCGTAGCCCGGTCTAGGGCCTCGAAAAAGCGATCTGGCAGAAGTTATAAAGCGCCCGAACTTGACACCATCCATATGACCAAAATATTCATCCGATGAAAGTAAAATTTATATTTTCATTAATAGAATACCTAGGGTAGTCCACAGAATTGTTTTCGGATTTTCCGAAATTTTTATAATTCCTACCTCTTGTCAATATTTACAGACATCCGCTCTTATATACTTCGACTGGTGAAATCCCTACCCTTTCATATACATGAAGTGAGAAAAAAGTACCCCTTTCGGGTGGAGCCTCCCCGTATGGGTCATTATAGGGAGTAACACCCCGGGCATGCCTACCAAAGGTTTATTAGAATTATTCTTGCCTTCTGGCAGTAAGAAACTCCCAGTTGGGTTGTTACCTCAGTTGGTAGAGCACTGCACCGGTATCGCAGAGGTCGTGGGCTCGATTCCCGTACAAGCCTGGATTTACGTTTTTTTTTCTTTTTTCAGGCATTATTTTCATTACTGCTTAAGTAGTGTAAGTAGCCACCATAAATACCTCAGAATTTTTGGGTGATGTTTAGAGTGTTTATGAAGGAGAAGGAAAGGGGAGAGTGAAGGGGTGGGGAGAGACTAAAAGGAAAGGGGAGAGTGAAGGGGTGGGGAGAGACTAAAAGGAAAGGGGAGAGTGAAGGGGTGGGGAGAGACTAAAAGGAAAGGGGAGAGTGAAGGGGTGGGGAGAGACTAAAAGGAAAGGGGAGAGTGAAGGGGTGGGGAGAGACTAAAAGGAAAGGGGAGAGTGAAGGGGTGGGGAGAGACTAAAAGGAAAGGGGAGAGTGAAGGGGTGGGGAGAGACTAAAAGGAAAGGGGAGAGTGAAGGGGTGGGGAGAGACTAAAAGGAAAGGGGAGAGTGAAGGGGTGGGGAGAGACTAAAAGGAAAGGGGAGAGTGAAGGGGTGGGGAGAGACTAAAAGGAAAGGTGAGAGTGAAGGGGTGGGGAGAGACTAAAAGGAAAGGGGAGAGTGAAGAGGTGGGGAGAGACTTAAAGGAAAGGGGAGAGTGAAGAGGTGGGGAGAGACTAAAAGGAAAGGGGAGAGTGAAGGGGTGGGGAGAGACTAAAAGGAAAGGGGAGAGTGAAGGGGTGGGGAGAGACTAAAAGGAAAGGGGAGAGTGAAGGGGTGGGGAGAGACTAAAAGGAAAGGGGAGAGTGAAGGGGTGGGGAGAGACTAAAAGGAAAGGGGAGAGTGAAGGGGTGGGGAGAGACTAAAAGGAAAGGGGAGAGTGAAGGGGTGGGGAGAGACTAAAAGGAAAGGGGAGAGTGAAGGGGTGGGGAGAGACTAAAAGGAAAGGGGAGAGTGAAGGGGTGGGGAGAGACTAAAAGGAAAGGGGAGAGTGAAGGGGTGGGGAGAGACTAAAAGGAAAGGTGAGAGTGAAGGGGTGGGGAGAGACTAAAAGGAAAGGGGAGAGTGAAGAGGTGGGGAGAGACTTAAAGGAAAGGGGAGAGTGAAGGGGTGGGGAGAGACTTAAAGGAAAGGGGAGAGTGAAGAGGTGGGAAGAGACTTTAAGGAAAGGGGAGAGTGAAGAGGTGGGGAGAGACTAAAAGGAAAGGGGAGAGTGAAGGGGTGGGGAGAGACTAAAAGGAAAGGGGAGAGTGAAGAGGTGGGAAGAGACTTTAAGGAAAGGGGAGAGTGAAGAGGTGGGAAGAGACTTTAAGGAAAGGGGAGAGTGAAGAGGTGGGAAGAGACTTTAAGGAAAGGGGAGAGTGAAGAGGTGGGAAGAGACTTTAAGGAAAGGGGAAAGTGAAGAGGTGGGGAGAGACTAAAAGGAAAGGGGAGAGTGAAGAGGTGGGGAGAGACTTTAAGGAAAGGGGAGAGTGAAGAGGTGGGAAGAGACTTTAAGGAAAGGTGAGAAAAATGAAGATTAAAAAATTAAATTTGGAGCTTAAAAATTAATGGACGAACACCAAACAGTCCGCCCTCAACCTGACGTGCACCCGCCTTGCACCCCAGAGTAAGGCAACACATGCACCTCTTTGAAACCTCTAATTTCTCTGCCGGGATCTTTATAGGTTGCACCTCTATTGTTTTAGGGCTAGGTACTGTCTGGGTGTTTGAGTATGTCTTCTTTTCCAAATTTCTTAATAAAGTCACTTCTTATTTCATTAACATCCAGGTATATCTCCTCCCAGATCGTCTGCTCCTGAACTTCCCGAGGTCAGGTTTTCCTTCCCAGAGTTGACATTGTGTCCCCTCAGATCTTACATACAATACTTTATTTCAAAATAACTTGTATAGTTATTAAGAAAAAGAAAACCCAGAGGTTAAACCTATATCAAGGATCTCCTAGCAATAAATAAAAAAGTATACATCAATACAGTAATAAATAAAAATATAAATCAATGTGTATTCAAGCACACTGATAAACACAACTGTTTTAATCGGCCGCAACTCTCGCTTACAGGTCAACAAACTCGCTCGCCATGTGCGATCGATTATAAAAATCACAGAAATATCATTAAAAAGTATAGAATGTCCATTCAACAAATATTCATGTGATTACAACTGGTTATATATTATCTGAAATTCAAATCTAGTCTCAACTTCAAATTCAAATGAAGATTCATATGAACATTTAGAATCTATCATTTCAAAAGTTAATCTAGAATACTCCTCATAGCTGTACATCCTTATTATCCGATCCTGTTTTCTTTCAACTACTTCGTTTTTGCTCCAAGTTTCTTACAGTGTATCTTTCAATGAATTAGTACAATATGTGTTTCTCTCACGTAGATTTTCTTCAGCTTCTTCTGTAATACGTTTCTCTTTCTCTTGAACTTAGGCTACTAGATTTCGTTTAGTTTTCTTTCTCCTGGCCCGCCTCGATTAGCTTTCGCTACCAGCGGTGTCAGGTCTTTTATCAATGCACTCTTTGGAAAGATATAATAAAGTTGTCTTGGTGAAAACGGGAATGTTAGCGCGATCATCGCTGTCGTAGTCAATCAACCAATAGCGACCTTTAGACAAGCACGAGATGACCTTTCAAGTACGAGATGATTACGAGACTAATATACGTGCTATTTAGGTTTATCTCCGTTTTTCGTTTCGGGTGACATTGTGTAATACAAATCTATGCTGTTTTAAATTAAAGTTTAAATTGAGTCCTGCCGAGAGATGCGAGCCCGAGACGTTTAATTTCTAGTCCGTTCGCTACCCGATTCTGAGCCACCACACAAATCCTGTAATCTCTACCTTACTCTATGATATTATTGTAATCGTTAAGTGTAACTCCTGTATTTTTTACCATGTAATTGCTTTGTAAATACTGTTAAATAGATGAACTGAACTGAGACCCCTTACCTAAAATAAATCTCGCATGAGACTCTAATGGGGCTTGCTTGCAGGCTACATTTTTTTCAGCACCTGGCCACTTTTCCAGCTTATCTGTATAAGCCATAATTTATTATTTTAATTAATCACTGACCACTTTACTCTCAATCCAATTGGCACGGACAAGTTCACCGTATTTTTAATAGACTGGTGTCAGAGAGCTTGCCAAAATTGAAACCAAAACTCGAAACAACATTTCTGCCAAACTTTGCTGGCAATTCAGCTGTGTCTGCGTCATACTATGACGCGCCATTTGAAGCAAATGTTTCAATAAATACAACGAAATATGTTGTCCTTTGGTAGGTACAAGCCAACAGAAGTTGCAGTCTGTTAGTCAAGTAACTGGACAACACCCTGCTAGCAGAGCCTCTCTTAAACTCACGGATTAGAAAGACTGCAGAAATCGAGTCAAGTCTTTCAAGTCGCCGCAGCCCCAACTTGTGGGCCAGTGGGTCTGGTTTTCTGTCGTCGAACCAGTTTTGTTACAGGACGCATTAATTCTGTTGATAAACCAAAGACCAAAACTGAGCCCACAACACTGAGCCCACGCGATTCGTCCTGGCCTCGAAATTGTATCCAGCCGCAACAACAAGCGCATGCTCAATAAAGACTTGACTCGATTTCTGCAGTCTTTCCTTCGGAGTTTACGAAAGGCTCAGCTAGCAGGGCGCTGGACAATCACTACGTGTGTGGCACTGCATGTTATAATGGCCTCTGTGCTTTGATGCTATAATCTCACCGACCAGCGCAGGCTCTGCACTAGTAAATGGCAGATATTACAACTACCTATATTGTAACAAAAAACACTTTTTGTTTGGGTGGTTGAACTTTATTGAAGTTTTCCCTTCAACACTGTTGTTCTTCCTCAAAGAGTCTGACAAATATTATAACTACACAAGGTAAAATTCATTACTGTTCCAAGGGTTGCTAGCATTTTCTTAAGAAAAATATCAATTTAGTGATTTCTAGAGGCAATTTAAATTCAATTTCTATGCATTTTCAGTGTGCATTTACCAAAACAACCTCACAAAAGACATGAACTAGGTCCCTCAATCCACTCAATGTTTAATAACGTAACATGTGGCAAACCAAAGGCAGTTCTCATCAAACGGGAGGCTTTGATACAATCTAGTTGGTGATCAATCCAGGAATTCTCCTTAGCCACTTGTTTAAATTTCCAGGCACAGATTTGCCGCCACTTTCCTTCACAATGTATGATGCCCATACAACATCAGCAAGACTCATTTTACTACCCAGAATCCACTGGTGCTTTCCAAGCTTTGCATCAAGGCTTTTTACAGCTCCCACCCTCTCTTTACTACTGGCGAGCGCCTGGTCAATCCAGCTGTCAACTACTGCAGCTTCCTCAGGCATCAAGTTACCATATAAATCTGGTAGAAGTGCGCGGCACAGGAAACGAGCAATGGTTATTTCACCGGTTAGAGGAGTGTGTGAACAAGGAGATGCCACCAGATATGGAAGATCTTTTTCTGGAGAACAAAAATTCAACATGAATAACTCCTTCTTTTCAATAAATTGGTTTCAACATCTATTGCATCTATGCCTTAGTACTAAAAAATGGTGTAGAGTAAAAAGTCGGGAAATATGCAAGCAACAAAAATATAAATAGGTTAATAGCAGAGCTCCGGCGGCCCGAAGTACCATGGTTAAGAGAATAATGGTAACCCATGTGCTCGAGAAAATTTGGTTTTGGTCACCGTACGACCGTACGACCGTATGCACGTACGTCCGCCCTTCCATGTATGGGATGTGAAATATCCCATTAATTGTATCCTAATAATAATAATAATAATAATAATAATAATAATCCAACATGGCGGCCATACTCCAGCTGACCACCTAGTTTACAGCGTACATCTTTGATATTAGACATCCTCAGACATTCGTGTTATGGTCAATAGGGGGATTCATGCTTACGTTATTGTTTACATTTTTGCTCGTTTGGATACGGCTTTGCTTACAGAAGGAAACTTGTTAAATGTGATTTGACTCCAGGCAGCTAAAGAGCTGGTGAAATTTAATATATTGTGAAATTTTTAGCTCTTTAAGTGTAGTATTCAAGGAGATATTGTCTTCCAAAAACTGCAAAATTTCTGGGTGGCAAAAGCACTAATGAGCTCATACATTCTTTGCAAAATTTTGAGTTTTTAAACCCGCGTTGCACAAAAAGTATTCAATACATGAGGCTCATATTCATTGGCAGAGTTATTCATACTATGGCCTTTCAATATTCAGAACTGATTTGTTTGTAGCTCTATCAGAAACTGAATTGTTCATGCTAATGAGGCAAATATTGTAAACAAGGATTCCCCTATTGACACCTGTCAAAACAAGGCATCTGCTGACCAGTGTCACGTGACCATATCGCGGGCTCAAGTTAAGATCTCATCGAGGTCAGCTGTTTTTTTGAAGTTGACAGCTAGTTGAAACCAGGCGTGGGACACCCAAACCAAAACGAGGCTTCATTTTTTGTGCGCTTTCTGCGGCTCGACATTTCATATTCATCAAGTGAAGAATGATCCTCGCAGTTATGAACACAATTTATGCAATTGCGAAAAGAAGCCTGAAAAAAGTTCAGGACTTCAACGGGGTTTGAACACGTGACCTCACGATTCCGGTGTGATGCTCTAAACAACTGAGCTATGAAGCCACCGACGTTGGGAGCAGGTCAATTGTGGGTTCATATGTTCCCATGAAAGAAATGAGTGTGAATGATATAGGAATTAAATCATATATGAACTGCGGAAATGCTGCTTCTTTTCGCAATTGCATAAATTGCGTTCATAACTGTGAGGATCATTCTTCACTTGATTTCATTTCCGCAGTTCATATATGATTTAATTCATATATCATTCACACTCATTTCTTTCACGGGAACATATGAACCTACAATGGACCTGCTCCCAACATCAGTGGCTTCATAGCTCAGTTGGTTTAAGAGCATCACACCGGAATCGCGAGGTCACGGGTTCAAACCCTGTTGATGTCCTGAATTTTTTTCAGGCTTCTTTTCGCAATTGCATAAATTGCGTTCATAACTGCGAGGATCATTCTTCACTTGATTTCGTTTCCGCAGTTCATATATGATTTAATTCATACACACTGTATATCATTCACACTCATTTCTTTCACGGGAACATATGAACCCACAATTGACCTGCTCCCAACATCAGTGGCTTCATAGCTCA
>JAEMWC010000407.1:635000-637500 GCA_016490735.1 Pachyseris speciosa
GTGGGCCCTATAAAGTTTCTTAAACCTGTTAAATGTTTTTGTTTTTTTCAATGGCAAGGGAACAGTTTCCCATAAAACAGAAGCAGAGTACTTAAAAGTAAATTTGCCTATGTTAGTTCTAACTTGTGGTCGGTGAAAATTAAGCCTGGCAGAATTTCTGGTGTTATAGGAGTGGACAGTTGTTGTAGGTATTAAAAAATTATGGAAAATTGCTGGAACAGTTGTTGGATTATTATATAATTTAAATGCCAGTGAGCAGATTTTGAATCTAACAACATTTTCAAATTTTAAAATTTCAAGGATTTGGTAATAAGGGAAAGAGGGTTCTCGTTTGTTTGCAAAAAAGATACTGCGGATGCATTTATTTTGTTTAGTACAGATCTTACTTAAATTAGTCTGATAAGTGTTGCCCCAACACATGGCACCATAATTAAGATAAGGGTAAATAAGTGCATAATACAGTTGTCTCAACTTCTTTAAATTCAGGTAATTCCGCAATTGGTAGAAGATTCCAAGGTTTTTAGTCAGTTTGCCTTGTACATGTGCTATCTGAGTTTTCCAGTTCAAATGCTCATCTAAATAAATGCCTAAATATTTGATACTAGTTTTGCGATCAATGTTTAAAATGTTGATATTGTGTATAGTTGGCTTCTGTGGAGATGTTATTATCATAAAGTTTGTTTTCTTCATGTTAAGGTTACCGTGTACGTTCAGGGTATAAAATTTTCAATTTTTATTTTTCTCCATAAAAATGAACTTTTTACTGTGATCTTTCACGCAAAAAAAACACAATTCAAAACGAGTGAATAGTCGTCGAGAGATTGGGAAAAACCTATATGTACCGGATGTAAACATGGACAATATGTTAATGCAAATGCAGCCAAACGGAACGATTTGCGCAGGAAGTATTGCACACGAAAAAGTTGCTTTGCTTCATGAAGGTTGTGCGCTTTTAGTTTTTCGGCTATGACGATGGGTCAGGTAAACTTAGTCAAAGCCGGAGAATATGTAACAAAATGATAAACCAGTGAACTGTTTGTAGCATGAGAGTTTGCGTGCAGATAAAATTACGCGGAAAATTTCCACAGTAGGTGACCGGAAGAAAAGTTAGCGTAAATTGATTGGCCGATCGTCGATAGAGGTGTTTGCGGGCGGTGTTTGTTTGTGTAGTGAAGATTTTTTTTTAAGCACTGTTTTCGCAAAGTTTATTTTTGTCTTGAAGAGGACACTTTCAAGAGTTACAACTCAAGGGTGATTTGTTCGATTTCGATCAAATTTGGACAGCCGCTAGATTAACTTATCTTCAACAAAAATGTGTTGGGGAATTAGATAATTCAAAACCCTTTTTCGCTGAGAGCCATTTCCGTGCGCCCGCTTCGTCTCTTTTTCTAGCGAATTTGAAAATGCTCTGTAACTTTTGAACGCAGTCGAATAAAGGAAAACCCCAACATGTTTTTTTAGCGTCTGGTTTCCAGACTTCGAGAAAAATATCAATTTCCCTAAATACAAAAATCACATTTAGTTGTAGCTTTCAAAAGTTAATTTACATCTTCGAGTTTAAACTCGACAGAGCATTCAGTAATTCACTTTCTCACAAAATTAATGAAATATTCAAATAGCTAGTTCAATTAGCTTTAATTTGATATACAGTTTATGGTATCTGGGATGTAATTGGGAGCCGCTACAACACTTAGATTAGAGACACCCCTGAAGGTACACGGTAACCTTAATAGACAGTTTATTGAGATTGCAGTAGTTAATTACTTTCTGAAGTTCTAAGTTCATAACTGCCTGTAAAACTGTAAAAAATAACCATGACATACAAACTGTAGCCCCTTAAACAGTTTTTTTTAACTTTTGATTTTGACCAGGTAGTGAAATCTGTCGACACTGCTAGAGCGAGCACATAAAAATTAGTAAAATGGCCAAGTTTGAGAGTCACATCTCGCATAATAGCGAAAATATGGTTCTACAAAGTCGGAAAATTTTACAGACGTTTGTACTGTATGCTGGGGGGAAGGTTTGTGCCCCCAGCATACAAACGTCTAGCTCATTTCCTGTCTTTGCCAAGCTATAACTTTGCGACTTTAAAAGATACAACTCCCAAATTTAGGCATTGCCTAATTTTTTAGGTGCTCTTTCTAGCAGTTTCGACGGATTTTCGTCACATAGCCTGTATCAAAGGTTGAAAAAACTGCGGGAAGGTCTATAGACTGCAAGAGACCCTTACTTTCGCTGTTTGACGCGGAAGACACACTCCCAGACTAGATGCCATTTGTTCAACAGCAGCTCTAATTCCATTGAGTTCAGATAATATATCTTCTTGTCTTCTTTCTAGACTTTGAAGGTTCGATGCAGATTCCTGCGAAAACTAAAGCAATTTTGTGAGATTGTTTACAAGCTTGATTTTAGTTGTTCGAAAGAGCCATGTGAGTTAAATAGAAAGCGACTTCTTCTCCAGGGGGATAGTTCAAGAAAACCACTTACCGTCGTATCTGAA